>VXBT01008210.1:175194-225925 GCA_013400235.1 Oriolus oriolus | reverse complement strand
TTTGAGCAAAAACTTAAACAAAAAAAAAAAAAAAAAAAAAAAAACCAAAAAAACCCAACAAAAAATCCCAACAAAAAACTTACATGGATTTTTGGCAATTTTCCTTCAGACATTATACACAGCAGCTGGGCTGTGTACTGAATACCTGATCCAAAAAGAAATATAACCACATTATGCAAACAGATGGAGGCAGGAGCCAGGTGAACATGCAGCTCTTAACAACAGTCATCTACGGGCTGAGAAAGCACCTCTGCATCCCTGCAGAAGGGCTCGCATCGGGGCACATCTTCACTCGCTGCCCAGCAAAAGCGAGGGCTGCGCTGCTGCCATCCCGGGGGGGAAAAGCCAAATGGCAGGACAGGGCAGAGCCAGCGCGTCACAGACCTCGGAGCTGTCCCATCCCCTTTAACTTGTCATGTGAGGTTTTAAACTGAGGTGGGAAATAGCCGGGGTGGGGGAGGAAGCCTTTAGAAACCCGAAAGGAAAGCACTTTATCTGCCTTAAAGAAAGAGCATTAAAATCGCCGTGCAGGCAGGACAAGCCGGGATCATCCCGACACTTAAGCTTCTGGGAAGCACTCAGAGAGGGGGACATCACCCTTTTCCCCACGCCGAGGAGGGTGCCTGAATCTTTAAGACGGCGGATTGCTGCTCGGGAGGAATGGACTTTTTATGGACTGTGGGAAACAGGGTTGCTATGATACAGGCAGAGGCATTTTCATGAATCCTGTGGCAAATAACATTGAATCCTGCTTAAGCAGACAACAGCAAGGCAGGTCTCCCATCACCCAGCCTCAGCAAACGCACAGCAGCAAGCACTGAAGGAGATTTTATGCATCACAAATACGCTTTTTGCAGACAAATTCTTATTTTTTTTTCCTCGGGGCTGTATTTTCCAGAGGGTCAGCGCTTTGATTCCTTTAAAGGAATGATCCCTCTGCCTCACCCCTGCGTTGGAGCATCGCCACAAAGGAGAAGAAACCCAGGGGAGTCACGGGGCCGAAGCACCCCTGGGGACCCGAGCGTGACCCGGACGGTCCCGCGGAGCTCCGGGACAAGGAGAGCTCCGATCCCAGGGATGTTCCACAGCGTGCAAACAACACCCGGAACGCTGCAGGCACAGGCACTCACGGGCACGGGGATCTAGCGGGGCCTGGCAGCGCTGTCACCCCACAAAGCTCCCGACGCTCATCACGGACCGAGGGCTGTGCCGGGCCCGCGGCTCCCGCACGCCTGCAAACGCCGAACTGCAGCTGCCAGGCTACAAAACTGGGGCTGGGGCTGCAGAGGTGCTCACTGAGGCCTGGGGTGGGAAACAGAGAGCAGCAAGCTAAACAAGCAGCAAGCCCAGCCCTCGCTCGCTCTTGCGGCTCTCGTTTCCTCTCCTTCCCCCCAAAATTCCAACGGGAAGCCCGAGATAACGAGAACGGCGCTGTTACAATAACAAAGTTTGCTGCTGCCAACTTTCCTATTGCTCTGCGTTAACTTTCCCTCTTTAACTCCACCAGCCTTCAAGGGGATAAGAGGCAAAAAGTTGTACTAAAATCACACCAATTCTCCCAAGCGCGTTCCGTGACGGGAAAACCTCGGCTGCCGGAGCTCCCTCCCAGCACAGCCCCTCGTCCTCCCCATGCACCCCCAGCACACCCCACCCCAGGATGGAACCAGAGGGGCACGGCAGGGATATCCACCACCAAACACACACTATTCCCAAATATCTCCCCAGGAGCACAAGCTCTGGATCAAGGAATGCACCCAGGAAACCGTGTCAGGTACCGGGCATTCCTCGTAGAAATCGTATTGAAAGGTAAACCTTAGTGCCAGGGAGCCCCAAGAAAATGAACATTCAGGCACAGCCACAATCCCATTTTCACTCGCTGGTCAGTTTTGGGATTGGGGTTTTGCTCATTTTTCCACCCTTTCTCCTCCAAATCCCTTTGTCGCTCAAGGCTGTTCCCCTGAAAGGATGATTTTGGCTCCTGTTTGATCGATTCCCTCTCCATGGTGATCTCAGCTCATTTATTACATTTCCAGGAGATTCTGCAACCTATAAAACTATTTACACAGGATGGCTAACAGGCAAATACAGCAAATTTGAGCTGTTTAACAACCCCAAACCATCCTCAGCAGCAATTTCATTTACTTGGGGTTTTTTTAGAGAAAAAGATGGACTCAGTCTCCTGTGAAGTGAAGCAGGTACCTCTTGCAGACAGCTACAAGTGAAGAGGGGAAATGGAGCCAGCAGGCACCGGAGCATCCTCCTGGGCTTGTATCCCTGCTCCCGGCTCTTCTCCCCATTAAAACAGGCTACTGCCCCAGAACACTTTTGGGGACGATTGTTCCCACCCTGGGACTCAGGGAAAATTCCTTTTTGGTTTTATTTAGAGCTAAAAGCACTTTGAAAGTGCCGAATTTGCCGGATTTAACTCCGTTTCCTATCATGCCACCATGGAAAAGCCATCGGCTCCCGAGCCCAGCTCTTGGCATTTAACTCCCAGCACACAGACCCTCACTGGGAAATCACTCCATGTCTCCATCTGCAACCTCCAGCTTTGTCTTTAGACATCACTTACACGGTTATTTTTTTTCAGAGGACATCAAATAAATAACAGACAGCTGGAAGTGGCATGAATTAGTTAAATTACCACAGCAATAAAATTCTGGTGACCATCAACAAAGATAAAAACATTTTCGAATGGATATTTTTGTTTGTTTTAAGCAATTGTTATTTTTCTGGAGGGGCAATTAATGTATTTTTTAAAAATCCGTAAGACCTCTATCAAAAGCACAGAACAGAGACATATTTTCCAGAGGAAAAGGCATTGCTCTTTCCAGACATTCCCTTCGTATTCTCTCCAAACTCCTCGTGCTGCCACTGGAGCCCCCAGCCAGCCCTGCTTCCCAGCTGTAAACATTGCAATTTCGGGCTACAAGCACCTCTAACTACTGGACACCTTTCCAGCAAGCCCATAATACACATCTTAGCACTTCATTTTCCAGAAAATCAATGTAAATAAAGTCACGCCAAGCAACCCATCTCAAAAGCTCGTTATCCTTGAGGTGGGCAAAGATTTTTCTTAGATACATTCCCCAAAATTTGATATACACACACACACATACACACATGAAAGAAAGAAAAGAAAGCCAAAATCAGATTTCCAGAAAATCAAAGCAAAACCCAACCCCTCCGTATCTGTTGCTTTAGCAAAGAAAAACAAAGCTTGCATTGCCCTTTTTCCCTTTGATCTTTCCTTCCCAATTTGCAGAGACAGAACCCACGTACAACCAGAATAAAAACCCAGCAGGTTATGTTTCGGTCCCTCTCACATCTCTAAAAAAAGGAGCTGGGTTACATCACTGTGGACATAGAATTTGGAGGCTTTGGGGCTGAATATTAAGAAATCAGATCAGATCATCAAGGCAACACAGATAAATACAGTAAGTAGAATTTTTCTCTTTTTTTTTTTTCTTGTGGCTGAATGTTATTTTAGCAAAGATTTAATCCTTTAATAGGATTTCTCAAACCCCCCCCCCCCCCCCTTAAAAATGTCCATAGCTCGATTCCGTCGCACACACCAGCACCTCTCACCTGGCACCTACATGGTTACTCTCACAGACATTGCACATTAACTGCTTGCTAGAAATTGCACACAAAATGACTTATTATTAACTTGAGCCTCTATTTCAAAGGAAAGCAAAACAACACAGCCAGAGCTCACCACAGACAGATCATTTTCACTCTGCTGCTGCCTAAAGAAGCACAGCTCTATCTCGCCAGCACAGCACCACAGAGGACTGGATCACTGTTATTATTTATCACATTTAAAACCCCGGCAAAAGCAGCTACACTTACAGGCATACTTAAAAGACAAGACATGACAAAAGATTTAGGGAGAGATAATAATACCAACGTCATACATATCACAGCGAGGCCATGTTGAAGCTCAACGCGTTTCCCCCCTCAGTAAGAAATCTCTCTCTCTCTTTCTCTCTCTCTCTCGCCTTTCTCTCTCTCTCTCTCCCGCTCGTGCTCTCTTGTTGAATTGCTAGTGGTAGTAGTAGCCCCCAACAGCTCAGGAGAAAAAATCCATTTAACGAGTGCCCAGGAAGAACATGAGTATGACATTCACAAGCAATAGCACCACAATCACTGCAAAAACGACCACCGTTTGAACATCCAAGGTCATGGTGCAATGCAGAACACTGTAGTGTTCGAGGTGTGGGGCTGGCAGATTTGGAGAAGTCAACCTCTGCTCTGTAAGACTGTCCATACATCCACCATGCTAGAATAGAGGAGAAAACTGTTCCTGGTTTTGGGCTGGTTCGTAATGCTGTGTGCTCTGCCTTTAGTTTCTCCCCTATCTGCTGTCTCTAGCTCATTCTGAGCCCGCTAAGTGAAGCATCATCACAACCAGTGAGCACTCGGGATGCAAAATCCTTCCTTTAGGAAAAAAGCGAGCGCTGTCTGCGAGCTTCTCTCTCTGTCTCGTCCCCCCTCTCTCTCCCGGTCTCTCTCTCGCTGGCTGGCTCGCTTTTTAATTCGTCAAGCCAGTGCAGATACGGAGCCCGTGTGAGTGTGACAGCTCTGCAAGCTGCTGCGGCTGCATCCCTCGGAGCGAGGCGGACCCTGGCGCATACTAATCAGCTCCGGTGACCAGGCAGCGACGGCATCCTGGCTGTCACTCAAACGCAGAAGGAAGCGCTGGCTCCATAAATACGCGAGGCTTCCGCCCGCCGTGACAGCGAGCGCCACGCAGCCGCGGCTCTGCCCGCGCTCCCGGGGCGGCTCCGCTGCTCGGGCCCGGCGGCTCCCGAGGCGGCTCCGAGGCGGCTCCGAGGCGGCTCNCTGGCTCCATAAATACGCGAGGCTTCCGCCCGCCGTGACAGCGAGCGCCACGCAGCCGCGGCTCTGCCCGCGCTCCCGGGGCGGCTCCGCTGCTCGGGCCCGGCGGCTCCCGAGGCGGCTCCGAGGCGGCTCCGAGGCGGCTCCGAGGCGGCTCCGAGGCGGCTCCCAGCGCTCCCAGCAGCGCAGAGCCCGCTCCGCAGCGCCCCGGGACGCGGCTGCCCTGGGAAACAGGAGCCCCGAGAGCCGGCGCTGCTGGGAGCCCGCTCGGAGCAGGAGCAAAGCAGCCGAAATGACAAAAAGGCAACTCGTGGTAACCTGGAAATCCGCTGTGAGCCTGAAATGTGGGAGTTGGGCAGGGGGAATCACGTTTTAGCTCTGTACAATCATCCTTCCATCACAAATCCTGTAAACTCTCCCCTCAGCGCTGCACTGGTTGTCTCCATCTAAGAGTTAAAGTGAATTCTGAGTTTACAGACAGAGATCTATAAAAGGGGGGGAGGACAGATGGAGTGTCTTTATTCCTCCTGCAGCAGCCAGAAATGTTCATTCCCACATTAAAATCACACACACACTCAGGGTTTATGGCCCAGGTGCCATCCCAAACCTCAACCTCAGATCCCAGAACCAGCAGTTACCTCAGAGAGGCATCACAATGCACACAAACCGCATACACTCAGCTGGAAAAAGCAAACGGTTTTCCAGACAAAGACAAATATAGAAATGCTGCCAATGCATATGCATAATGCACTAAAATGTGCATCCGGGGGCTGAGCACGGCACCTTCCAGGAAAGCTGCGCCTCCGAGCGCTCCCGCACAGACACGAGGCCAGCAGGCACCAAACAAGCACCTCGTTCGTTCTCCTGCAGCAAACCGTGAGAGCTGGGGAGGGCTTCCATGCTTAAACCTGGCCAGCTTCATGTTTTAACCTCACCAGCAAGGGGCAGCCTGTCCTGGCAGCAGTGTCCTTCCAGGGCACCAGCCTTTGGGGAAGGGCCAGGGGGTTACATGAACACTAAACCCTGCGGCTTACTGCAAGGCTTATTTTAATTTTCTTCCTTTGTCAGAGGACTCGCACAAAAAAAGGAGGGTCCTCTATCCACCTCAAACACCATCAAAGGAGAGACGGTGTCAGGACTGGGTCTGCACAGGGTCTCCATCCCTGGCCTCCACTCAGACCCACTGGTTTGTGCCAGACCAACACTCAGCCAGCACCACCCTGCTCATTTCTGACCAGCTCTGGAACGCGTGTGGGCTGGGATGTGTTTGTACATGCCGAGGGTGGGTTGTGTTGAGCAGCATTAGAAACAAGAACAGTTCCTTGGGTGGTTTATTTTGGGTGTAAGTGCCAGCCAGAGGCTCTCTCCAGCATCTGAGGCCCCTGCTCTGTCCAGGCAGGGAGTTTCCCACTCACAAGAACAGTGAAAAGCCCTTTTCCACCTGTAAAATCACAAGAAGCTGCTTTAAAGCTGCCCCAGGCTGCCCCGTTAGCACACCCGCTTCCAAATCTGCATTTTCTACCAAGGATCCATTTTTAGGATAGTCAGTCTGTCTGATGTAATTTTAGACTAATCAGAATAGCAAACATAGAATGATTCAGGTTGGAAGGGACCTTGGAGATCGTTTAGTTCCAACACGTAATAGACGTGGATTGTTTATTATTATTGCTACCATCCTTTCCCAAAACAACACAGGCAATTTTCCAAAACATAAACCTGAACTTACAAAAACAGCCAGGAAATTCCAGTTTCAGTCTTAGAAGCAACAACGACTTCCCCAAAACATACAACCAGGCCGAATTTAGAGGGGTTTTACGGCCAGTTTATCCTTTCCTCCAACCTGCAGTGAGCACGGAGGGAGCCTGCGTGTGGAGCCCAGAGGAGGAGTTAGAGGAAGCCCAGTGGAGATGTTCTGCTGGTCCACACACCCCCAGGGCCCGGGGACCCTCAGCAGGCACAGCCCATCCCTGCCTCTGTCCCCTCTCCACGCCCAGACAGGGAAATGCCAGCGGGGTTTCAAGGCAGACTCCCCTGAGCCCTGCACACAGACGGGGGAGCAAAGCAGGGCAGGGGGAGCGGCAGAGGGCTGGGAAACCTCCAGAACAAAGGTGCACACCTCACACATGCTCACTGGCCACTTCCGGAGCCGAGCGGGAGGGTTTCACTGCCAGCACCGAGCCTGGCAGGGCTGGGGCTGGCATTCCGCAGGAGCTGAGCCACTCAGAGCGCAGGGGAGGGCACGGATTGTAAACAGAGCCAGGGCCAGCCCCTCCTCAGCTGCCGGCTGCGGGCGGGGGTCCCCAAAACCCCCACCACGGGAGGCTGTGGGGACCCCACTGCTGTGCTCCCTCCCCTGGGGAGCCCGGGGGATGCTCCCTCCCGGGGGATGCTGCATCCCGGGAGGCGCAGCCGCAGCATCCCCTTCCCCGGGTCGCATCCAGAGCAAACAGCCCCTAAAAGATCGGGCAGGAAAGCACCGGGTGCCTCAGCTCACCCAGGGGCAATCTGGGGTCCAGAGGAGGCTCTGTGTGTAACAGCAGCACAAACAGATTTACTGCAGAGAAGCTTCTATTTAAATTATATTCACAATATTCCCAACAGTACTTGCTGCTTTGTATAATTTCCCAGGCCTTCTGCGTGCACTAAATGCTAATTTTACTACGAAAACGGATGGTACGTTCTCTTAGAAGCCTTTCTGATAAAGCACACCTACACAGCAGGGGTTTATGTAAAACCACGGCGAAGTTTCACTTCATGGAACGCTTTCTGGGAAGTTTGGTCTAACAGAGCGGAGCGAGGAACGGGAGGAGAAGATTTGTACCAGTTACATAAAATACCACGTCCCTCACTGCACAGAATATGCCCCGACACTACGGGAGCTTTGGGGAGCACGGTTTGCGATGCAGGACCGGCGAGATGTGCTGGGTGAGGAGGGAGATTGGAATTTCAGCACCTCTCCGGAGGGACAGCAGTCAGGGAAGGAGCCGGGGCTCCCGCTCCCATCACATCCCGCTTTGTATCTGCATCCATCCGACAGACACACGGATGGGATGGGGAATTCCGGACACCCAAATAACAAAGAGGGGCCCCTACGCTGACATTAATTACAATCCCGGAATTTTGGAGCAAGCCTAGGAAACGGATGATGCCAAATCCTCCCGTGCGGAACACGCCGGGCTCAGCCTTGTGACCACGTCTCCCTCCAATGGATGTCTCCAGTAATTAGCACATCCCACTCCTTGCAGCTCAACAAACACAGCTCAGGATTCTCAATGGGAAGGCTAACAGGTTTTTTGCGAGATTGCCCTCGCAAGGACAGGCCCATGGTCCCCACACGAGGTGCCAGGACGGCCCAGGGGCGTGTGGCTGTACACGGCGGCAGCTCCAATTCCCTGCCCTGCTGCAGATCCCCGTGCAGTGACAGCCTCCACTCCTGGACAGGATTTTTCAATCCTCTTTTCAATTCTCTGTTTTCCCAACACACCAGCTCCACCTCCTATTAACTGGGGAAATGAGCCACTAAACCCTTAACCTCAGTGCAGACCCAGAGAATTCCGGCCATGTGGCTGAGCTCTGGGATGGGACAGGAGGACCCCAAATCTGCTACCCTTTGGCCACAGGAGGTAAGTCTCGGTGAATTGGGGGAAATTTCATACAAATCAGTGTGGCTCGTGATTCTGAGCAGGAATAAAATCGGTATGGATGGATGAAATCCACGGCCAAGGGGAAAACACCGCCGGTGACTGTCAGTCCCAAACCGCTTCCGCTCTTTTATATTCCCTCTTGGAGCACAAGCCCCACCCCAGACCTTTATGGCACCACGAGGGAAGTTTAAACCTTCCAGCTGAATTAACAGTGCCCCCAAAAAGGAACAGGCAGCTGTGGTACCCAGGGATGTGTGGGCACCTGCTCCTCCACCCCGCTGCCGTGACGTGGGACACTGTGAGAGGGGTGGCTCATGGACTCCGTCAGAGATTATAAGAAAACCATTAAATTTTTTTCTCTTTCTAAATCTAGGCAGGAATTAAGCTCAGGGTTTCAGAGATTAAAGGCCAGTGAGATTATGATTTGCTGTTTCCAAAAAGGAGGATTTCCTTAAGCTGGGAGTTGCCTCTTTTCCCTTTCTCTTCACAGAATGCCTGACAGAGCCCTCTTTCCCATCCTGGGCCAGATGGGAGGCACCGGCCTACGAGCTCCAGAGCTGCTCCAAAGGGCAGATTTTTCCTCAAGAATCTCCAGAATCTTGTGTGTTTACAGAATGGCTTCATGGGAAGCTTTAAAAATCCCCAAACACCTAAAATTCCCTATCCAAACTGCAAAATGGAGGAATACTTGTAGAGACTTGGACTTGGGCCTGATTTTGGCTGTGAAAAATTAACTTTCCAGTCACCCACAGTTCCTTGCCTGTCCACTCCATCCCTCAAATGGAAAGCTTCCTCACTGTCCACATGAACTTGGGACTTTTTTCCAGTTATTTCCTCTTTCTAAAGGACTGCAGAAGTTGAGAGCCAGCAAAGCAGTGAGGTGGGAGACAAGGTGGATGTGGGAGAGAGCAGGGAGGGACCGCATGAAGCAAGATGCCCTTGTGGCAAGGCTGGGAGTGCTGCAAAGAGAAGAAATTCAGTTTCTAAGCCCACTTTGCAATGTTTAGAGCCCACAGGGCATTGCTGGAGGTCGAGTTCAGCTGCAGCCTCATGACCACCTGGCCAAGAGTGTTGCACAAAGCTCAGAGGCCACATGGGAAGCGCCTGAGCATCTCCGGGTCACTGCTTCAAGTATTCCGTGAAAAAAAACCCACAGAATTCACCAAAAGATGGGAGGGAAGCTGAGCCACAGCAGCGACGTCCCGATGGAATCGGTGTCACAGCTCCTGTAACACTGCACAGACCGTGCTGAAATGGCACACAAGAGCCTGTCTGGGGGCACCGAGCCCATTGTGCTCCTCTGGATTGCAGTGAGAACAACAAACCTTCTATTTTTAAGTTTACTTGAACTTAAAGCATTAAGACAGACTAAAATCTCCTGCCCCTGGCAATCGTGCTGCGAGTGCTTTCTGCTCTCCTCGCATCTGCTCCACACTCCAGCCTGTGCTCGAGAAGCTTCTTCAGATTCCCAGTGTTGAAAAAGAGAATAAATCCCCCTCAAACCCCCAGAAATCAGACATGGTAACACCAATTACCCTGGTCACAGAGGAAGACTTCAGGGGCCCAGAAAGTTCTGTTTAGAAGGACCCATCCAATTCAGATGCTCATTTCGACCTTATGTAAGCTCTCCTGTCTGAAAAAATCCCCAGCCCCTGGCCTGAAGCAACACAGAGACCTTTACTCTTTAATTTTATTTCTCAGCTTCTGGGCTCACTGTTGAGCCTGGAAAAAGGTAAAGACACCAAAGCCCACACTGCAGAAAAATCCAAGCCAGGTCCCTTCCCTGGGGAAAGACAAGTGCTCCCTGCAGGCACTCTGACATTAAACTGCAGGATCTTCACTCAGCACATGTCTGGACAAAGCGGTGAGTAAAAAAAGGGTATCACCTGCTGGAAAAGAAAACCAAACCCATCTGAATTCAGGGCCAGTGTCCCCACTGGGGTCCCCGAGAAATTCAGCTGCCCAGGCACGGGGAAACTCTTTGGCATGAAAATCAAAGGGTGTGTTTCAGCTCTGCCACAGCCGGGAAGGCCCTCTGAAATCCGACACATGACAATCCCCACGCAGTAAAAAAGCAAACCTAACAGAGTATTTCCCTCTGCCCGAGCCCACAGAGGTCCAGCAATGAACAGTGCAAGGTGCTGGGAAGAACGGGAACAGCACGATCCACGATGCACCTACCAGACAGCAACGTCAGAAACCCCAGAGGGAAAAGCAGAGGAGAAGTTTGGGTTCTGCTCTGCGCCGGCACTGCCTGGCCCTGCACCAGGGGTGGCTGAAGGAGCAGCACGAGGCTGATTCCCTGAAAATGTTATCACCAGATGGGCAAGGCAGAGCCAGGCCCTGCCCCAGGACTCCAGGGAAGCACAAAGGCACGTGGATTTGAGATCCTAATGCCGCGCACTCCTTGGGACTCGGTATCCGACTCCTTCCCGCTGCTCTGCCGGCCTGAGCTCACTCCGAGGGCAGCCTGGAGTTACCCACGCCAGGCAGCCTGAGCCAGGCCAGCTCCCCTGCCTCGGTGGCACAGCTGTGGCAGAGGGGAGCAGGAGCCACAGCCCTGCTTCCCACAAGGGAATGAGGATGGCAAACACCCGCCCAGAGCTCCCTGCAGCCCCCTCACCCCCCTCCTGCAACACTGGGCTCCGGCTTCCCTGGGCTTCTCCTTGTCAAGACACTGAGAATAGGAAAAACCATCTCGTTAAGGAGCTGACCCGTGGGTCTCGTGTTCTTCACACAAATTAACCCAGAGAATTGGATGTGTTTCATATAAATCACTTTCTCCCCATCTCCCTGCCTCCCAAAAAAAGGAGAGGGAACAGCCTATTGAATCTGGCACTCTTTTAATGAAGAAAACAGTGCAAGCCAACCTAATGAAGTAGGAATTCCAGATGGATAGCAGTAGGTGTATGAATAGAACATAGAGCACTCATTTTTATCAGCAATATCAGCATTAAAAAGAAGTTTATAGCCTTTTTCTACTTTCTTTTCCCCTTTCTCCAAGTGAGCCAGGTGAATGCCAGCAGGCTCCATTCCCTCTGCCAGCTCAGTGGGATTCCTTGCAGTGAGAAGGGGCACAGGCTGCTGCCTTCCAGGCACGGCCAGCGCTGCCCTCCTGCAGCTGGTGACAACGTGTGACAGCCAAGGGGACCCCGGCTGTGCAGGATCCCAGGGACAATCCCACCTGCCGTGGGACACAGGGGCACAGGGAGGCACCTGGCGCTGTGCTGGCTGCTCCAAGCAGCAGAGTTGGCAGTTCCACGGGAAAATCCAACGGGATGGAGCCGAGGTCTGCTGTGCTTCCCAAACTCGGCCCTGCAGGAGTTTTAAGCGCTTCAGGTGCTGCCCGAAGCAGCCACGCACAGAAGGTGTGGTGCAACTCACTGCATGCCCAGTGTTATCCTGGCTCACATCCAAGGAATTCTGCAGCGTGGCAGAAGGGGAGGAAGGTGCTGGGATCCCCTCTGAACACACTTCTGTACAAGAGCACAACTCTGTGGCTTCAGTGGGAGTCACCAGAGCTCCAGACAAGGAACTCTTTACTTCTCACCCAGCCTAAGCTGGGGATTTCACAGGCTGAACCTGGCTCCTGGATAAGGCATTCCCACCTTTCCCAGACACAGCACTCTGGCCAGTCCCTACCAACACTCGTCTTTCTTCTCCCTGCCCATATTACATAACAAGAATCTTTATTTATTTTTTTTTCATAAGTCGTCTTTTCATAACAATAGAAACTATTGGAGACTGAGATAACTTGATGAATTTTTCCTATTATCTAAGAGCTTAGTCACTCAGGGAATTAGTCATGTTCAAAATAACAGCCGGGCTCAAAGAGATTCAGAGCAACCATTCCAGAGCAGAAGCAGCTAATGTCATAAATACATTAAGATGTCAGCTCGAAGCATTTCAGAGATTTTTCAAGAAGTGTTTAAAAAAAGAAAAAGCCTTTGATGAGATACAACGAAATCAGGTTCTCGGCAGTTAAAAAACCACGGTGGCTTGCAAGGCCTGAGGTGCCCAAACACCGAAACCCTGAGCAGGAGGGACAGATGGACGTGGTGACCACATGGGGTGTGTGGCTTCCCAGCAAGCACAGCCTGCTCAGAGCTCCACAAAATCCTGCTTCCCATGCCTGTGGCACCCTCCCAGGGTTTTCCAGACATCCCTGATGTATCATCACGATGTATCTCAGGAGACAGAGGCGTTATCGGTGTGTCCCTTACCCAGCAGGTGGGAACTGGTGCCGGAGCCATGGAAATGGAGCCAGGCCTCCTCGCAGCCCCTCCTGGGACTGGCATGAGGACAGTCATCGGCATGGAGCGGGGATTTATCCAAACCTTGTTATTTACCACAACATCAGCTCTCTCTCTTAACCCGGACATTTGGCATAGCAGCACTCGTAGGAGGCTGCAACTGAAAGATTAAAGCAGTCCCAGACTGGGAGAGAAATGGAAAACTGAACAGCAGCTATGTAAGAAAAACCCCACAAAGAAAGGGATCTGGTGGGATGGACTTTGGGGGCTCCCTGGCACTGCAGCACACCCAGAACTCTCCAGTGCGTGCACAGCTCAGCCAAGCCGAGCATCAACCCCCAGTGAGACAGGAGACCCCGGGATGAACGGCAACAACTTCCAAACTTTCCCCTCTCCCGTGGAAAAGCCCTCCCTGCTGAGGCCACAGGGCATGGAGAGCGGGCAGCACCCTGTGCAGGACACCCCCAGCACTCAGCTGCCCGGGAGCTGCCCTGGGACGGGCTCCAGCAGCAGCCAGCGCTCCCTGCTCCCTTTGATCTCTGCAGGAAAACTGCTCTGGGCCTCTTCAGCCCCATTTCTCCCTAAAGCCTGGATACCACAAGCTCCTCTTTCCATCCTGCCCTGCCTTCTCTCCACCAGCTGCATTTGCGTATCCAAACTTTCAAAAACAAAAGTCAAACCCAAACTGCTTTTTTTCCACTTCTCTTTTCCAGACTTCACATCGAGATTTTGGGACTTTGTACTTCCACTACCCTGTGATTTGCAGAGTGACAAGTGGGGAAGAATCAGTGAGGAAAATGTAAGCAAGTCCCTGGCTGCTGACCTGCCCCACTCAGGGACATCCCCACCGCCTGCAACATTTGGCCCTTTGATTCACTGAGCTCCTTTTCACCATATTTTAAGTTTTGGTAATCTACAAGAGCTTACTTTTTGTCCGGGAGAGAAATGGAAAATATCAACAACAGCTTGATTTTAAATAGTAGTGTAAAAATATGACTATTTATGGCTGTAAAAGAACAAAAGACTGGGACTGTATCATTGAAGGTGATGGCTGCACTCACCTGGACCACCAAAGGCACAACATTAACCCCAAAGAAGACCCTATGGGAGGAAATGCCACAGAAGATTCACACTTGTGTTACTTGTAATACAAAGATTTGGGAAAAAAACTCTGCCCTTGTCAGATTAAAAAACTATTCCAGAAGAGGCTGTATTTTGTCCTGATTGAATCCAGCTCGTTTGATTACCATGCTGGATCAATACCCTGTGAAGAATGCCAAACCAAATAATCATCGTACTCACACACTGCTCGGATGTGCAGATTGGTTCTCGTCACTAACAATGACAATTAGTTGGATTTTTGTAGGTTAGGAACAGATACGAGAGAGTTTAGCAACGTGGTACCAGTGAAGCATGGAAAACACCCCCACGGGATGCCAGCATAATTGGCAAAAGATTAATTGTTTAAAAAATGGGAAGCAGCACATGCAAAGGAGGGGGGAAAAAAGCTCCGACAGCTTAATATTGTGGAATAATAGCTTGGGTTTAGGGGTTGATTTGGAAATAAAGAGCCACCTGCCATGAAAAGCGTTAGTGACACACTTCTTAAAGATGAGTAACTCTGAAAGGGAGCAGATCTGAGTCCTGAACCCAAGCTGAGAACAACAGAAAAGAGCATTTTGAATAAATCAGTGTTGCGCAGAACTTGGGAAAAATCACGCTAAAATCCAGGTTTTGACCAATGTGCCTGAGCTGAACAAAGTCCAGGGATGCTGCCAGAACAAATGTACATTGCTGGCCTTTAGCAGACACACAGAAAATAATGTTGGACTAGAAAAATACAGCTGAAAAACCATAACAGAGACTCAGTGCTCATAGAAATGGGTCCAGTGATGCTCTGGATGAAAGGCTGAGGTTCTGCACGGCACGGGAGGCTGCGTGAACAGAGCAGCCAGCCTTCACTCAGGAGTAAACAGAGCTGTTTGGTAATTCCACAGTACATTTTAGCCAGCAGACTGAGATAATAATATTCCCACCGAGCTGCTGAAACACAGCTACTCCTGGTGTGGAACAACTCGCTTGTTTGGCACAGTCCACCAAATGATCAGCATCTGAAGTACTAAAAATTCGAGTAACTTACCAGTGGGGACAGCAAGGAAAATCTGCATTGGAGGGAATATTGCTATCCACGCTGGCACTCGGCCAGGACATCTGGACCAACACATCTTGTCTTGCTAAAGGAGCAGAATTTGTAGGGATCAAGCATCAGCTTTAGGCACTCCCAGTATCCCTGTGCTCCAGGGGCAGTATCCCCTGAACCCTCGGGCCACAAACACCCATCCCCAGGGAAACAGGCTCCTCTCCCGCCAAGGACTGCGAACATCTCCGCTGGATTTATCTTATTCAGTTCAGTTTTATGCTGCTGGTTTGAAATAATTTTTTCTTTTCAAATATCTGGAGATACGTGGAGTATCTCCAAATACTGCTGAGGCTGTTAAACTGCTATACAAAATACAGAAACCACAGCGCTCTCTTTTATTTTTCCCTTGTTAGAAGGAGCAATATTGGGAAATTCCCGGGTAGAACCTGCTTTAAAATCAACCACTGGAGTTTTACTTTCTCCAAAAAATTACATTACAGGCTATTCACTACTACAGCAAGCACTGTAATTTCTCTCGAAGAGAAAGCAAAGATTAGGATAATGAGAACAGAATAACACAGCCTCCCTTACTGCCGGCAGCAATGAAGGAATCTGGGAAGATGAGAGGGCAAGGAAGTGTCAAGTCTTGTGCCGTGTCAATTAGAAAAGCACTTTGCCCTGCACCATCCCCAGCCCCTCCCCACCGGAGCTCAGCAGTCACCTGGGAGCAGAGGGGAAAGGAGGCAGGAGCCACCTCCAGCTTCCCAGCACCACTTTGCTCCCCGTGCAGTTATCCCTGGCAATGGGAACCGGCACACGGCGATCGGCGTTGCTTAGACACGGGCGGAGAGGGGCAAAGTGCGGGACAAGGGGAATAGAGGAAGGAATCCCATCCCTCCGGATGCTCCGAGGGTGGGAGGCGGCAGCAAACCCCCCAAAGTGTTGGTGGGTGGCCGAGAAGCCTTAAACAAGACCCTAAACAAAGGTGCTGGGTGCTGCAGGATACACCCCACACCGCACCGCCAGCACCGCCCGAGCCCTTGGGGAGCACAAAGCCCCCGGCCCCGTTTGTGTGAGGATGTGAGAGGGGCCGGAGGGCAGAGGGGCTGGCGGGGCGTCACGGGGAGAACGGGCAGCAATCCCTCCCAAAGCCTCCCCGCTGGCAGCAGCATCTGCCCGTGCCCCCGGAGCCGGAACGCGGGGGCTGAGCCAGGTGACGCCAGCTCGGCCCGAGCGGCTCCGGGCCCGGGACCAGCCCCAGGGATGCCCGAGCCTCCCGCAGGACGGAGAACGCCCAGGGAAGGGCAAATCCAAAAACACCTGCAAAGCCCAGCCCCGCACGGAGCCGGGGGGGAAATGCCATGGCAAAGGCGAGCTGTGCACGGGGGCGAGCTGGGGAGGAGGAGGAGGATCTCAGGAACGACCGCATCGCTTCCCGGGGAAGTTTCTGAGTGAGACGGAGGGGCCCTGCTGAGCTGGGGGAAGTTCCCCGCTTTTCCCCGGCACACGCAGCCCCTCCGAGCCGGCTGGGCCAGGCAGCTGCACAGCGGCAGGATGTGGTTCCGTGGAGCTGTCAGCGCTGAGCCGGCTCTGGCGAAGCCTCCCCACGCCGGAGGAGTGTCTGCCAGGCTGCTGCGGGCGCGGGCAGGGACGCTCGGGCTCGGCAGCGCATCGGGCTCCCCCCCGCACCGCAACTCATCATCCGGCGGAGGGGCGCATCTGACAGGTCCCGGCTGCCCCGGCCAGCACCCAGCCCTGTGCCGGCACTCCTCCCCTCCGCTGCTCTCCCACCACACACCCCACACATGCGGGAACAGGGAAAACCCCTCTGCTCCCCCCCCTCGACCCCCCCCGCTCGCCCTACGGAAACCCACTCCCCAGCCCTGCCAGCGCCGCTCCCTCCCACGCCCCGAGGCATGCCCACCCTCCTTCCTTTGTTTTAATTTCTTCTTTTGCTCAGCAGTTTGGGAACGCAGAGTCTATAAAATGGCTACAGAGTGATCAATGGTTTCAAGGACAGGGAGTAAAGGAGGAGTCAGGAAATAGGACGGAGGTTCATTTCCCTGTCAAAGTACTGCAATAAGAGGAAAAGAGAAAGACATAGCTACCTGAACTCACCATTCCTGTTCCATCCCTTAGCCACTGCATCTTGCTTCTGATGATGTCCTTATTATCAGGGAGGGGAAGGAAAAAAAAAAATCCCTACTGCCTGGCGAGAGCTGGCAGGAAAAAAAAGAAGCCCCCCACCCCCACCCTAGCCTGGAGCTTTCAGTCAGCCATCCCTCAGCCCGGCAATCCCGTGCCTGTCAGGAGCCCGTTATTAGCAGCCTCCTCACTACCTGGGATTGTGCTTATTTATTTCAGTCACGGACCCAGGGATTTGAGGGGAGGGGGATGTCCTTTTCTTTTTTTTTTTCCCTGCCGTGCTTTGAAACTCTGCAGGAGGGGAGGGGAGTGGAAGGGAGGGGAGGGAGGGGGCACCGATGCGAACTTGGGGAGGGTCCCCGCGGGCGCCCAGCGCCCCGGGCACCCTGTGCCCTCCTGCCGGCGGCCGGTCACCCTCGCCCCTGGCGCTGCGGGACGCCAGATCTGCAGAGCCAGCACATGCTCCACGCTCAGCAAGGGGCTGGGGATTTTGCTGACGTTCAGAGGGCAGCAGGTTCTCATTCTGCTCTCCACATGAAGGATGAGTCCCCTTCGCACTGAAAGCAAAGCTCCCAGCCCAGCCAAGCGCTGCACCTGCCCGGGGTGATTCCCCCCCAGCACCGGCGCCCTGCTCGCCACCCTGGGGGTTCATCCCCTGCCCGCCCCCCTCGCTTTTCCCGACTTTCTGGCCACAGCAAGGAAACGAGAGCCCCGCCGCACAGTTAAGAAAGCAAATCCGCTCGTTAAGCGTTGCTCATCGAACCGGCCACCCACCACGTCGAGGGAGAGGAGATCGCGGTGTCTGGCGCTGGTGAGAAGAGGCGGCGGCAGCATATGGGATGTGTAGAGCCAACTGGAAACAGGGCTGAATCCTCCCGGATCCTCCAGCTGGGACACGCAGGTCGACATGGTTCTCCCCATGGCAGGGACAGGACGTGGGGCCGGCAGGAGTTGGCCGAGGCCGCTCACGGTGCCGGTGGCGCGGCCGCCGCAGCCCCTGCCGCCATCCCGGGGCTCGGTGCCCACAGGAAGGGGCAGCCCGGAGCAGGACTGACACACCCCTGAATACAGGAAAATGCCCCACCAATATTCCCAAAATCGCCTCTTTGGCAGTGAGTCTGCAGCTGGCTTCAGGGACAGGAGAGGGCAGGTACGAACCGTGGAGACAACGTGGGAAATGGCTGGGAGCGTGCTCTGGGCACAGGCAGGACACTGGGGACACTGGACATGCTGGATCCATGCACAGGATATGCTGTCAAATCTGTGCAGAAGCTACAATCTCCTCAGTTACAGCTGCAGAGGATTTAGGGTTGTGTTTGCGTGGGTTTTGTCTCCACGCCTCAAGGGCAGAAGGGCATTTGGATCTCCCGCTCCTGGCCTCTGGAGGAGTCAACGTTTTTCCTGCAGCTGGAGATTTTGAGTCAGGGAACAACACGCAGCTCCTCGTGACTGCCACTTTCTGCTGGTCCTGTGCCACTCAGCAGGATCAGAGCTTAGGTGTCTTCACTTATTTATTGAAATGGGACAGACCCGAAGTGCAGGCAGGACTGAAGGGATGCTGCCCAGCGTCTCTGCACTGCTGGGCCCCACACAGCCTGCTCCAGTTACATCAAGCCCTATTCCATCACCTTTTGTACAGGCACTGACAGCCATCATTATTCCCAGAGATGGCTGACAAAAGAAGAAGTCGGGAGGCAAATGCTTATAGCTGTCCAAACTCTGGAATTCTGCTAAGTTTCCAGTGACAGAAACACCAGGTAAGTTATTTACATCCACAGGAGGGCTCTAGTTGGAAAATCCCACCTCTGACATGTGTTGTCAGTCAGGGTCCTCTACAGGGAGAGCCCCATCTCCCACAGCAGGTGATGGCCACAACTTTGTGCAGCCCTGGAACTCCCAGAGCTCACAGGCACTTCCCCTGTTCGGGATGTCAGAGCCAGCACAACCTCACCAACGGATTCAAAAGCTGCAGGAGCTGGGAGAGCTGGGACAGCAGAACTGACAGACAGACAGACAGACAGACAGAGACAATCCCAAATGGACATTGCTTCCTTCAGAGATTTGGACTAAAAACAGAGCAAAGATCAGGTTATCCCCAACTGAAGGGTAAAACATTTTTTCTACCAGGAAATACTAGATGAGATGTGCACTGCTGTCAGCACACACGGAGCACAAGAATGACCCTCTCAAGCACAAGATCAGCTTTAAACCACGCACGGCACCGTCGCAGTAACTCCACTCCCTTTGGTCAAGGTTACACCCTGGCACTGCCAATGGAGGGGGATTTGTCTGGCACAGCCCACCCCGTTGCTCTAATTGGGAGCATGGACCTGGAGGAGGAGGAGGAGAATTTTTGTGGAGGACTTGTACACAAGCAGAAAGTATCCCAGCTTCTCTCCTCCTGCCAGCTGTTGATCAGGCCTGTCAATAAGGCTCATATTCCACTGTTTCACTTTCTATGCCTTGTTTCCACTAAGCTGATTTGAGAAGCAAACCAAGAGTTGCCAGGTTAATTCTTGCTCCCTGCGAAGGTGCTGAAAGGCAAGAAAGCCCCAAGATCAGCCAAATCCCTGAATGGGCAGCAGGCTGCACACAAATCCCATCCTGCCCAGAGCAGTGGGGCAGCCGTTCTCTCTGGCACGGGGAACCTCAGAGAGAACCCAGCTGCATTTCCCTGCCAAGAAAATGCACCTCTGCCTCATTGTCAATGCAAAGCGCTCTGCAGGCAGCCAGCGGGCAGGGGACCAAGGCCAGAGTCCCTGCCAGAGCAGGGGGAGCAGGGAAAAGCCACCTGTGAGCTTCTTCTACTGACAGTGCAGGGCCAGGAGCTGGGCTGTGATGATCCTTGTGGGCCCCTTCCAGCTCAGCATGTTCTGCGATTCTCTGCTTCTCCACTTCCCTGGAGGAAAGCACCTTCCAGGAAAGGGCACCACGTGCTGGCTCCTGCGCCAGGCGTGCCAGGGGATGCCGCAGCCCAGCACACCTGAGGGCACAGCGGGTTGCTCACCCAGCACATCCCAGACGTGGAATATTCCCGAGCACACCCCGAGCTGCGTGTGAGGCACAGAGCACCGTGCAGTCGTGCCAGGGGCACCGCGCTGGCAGGAAAACCCACACTGCCCGCAGGGAAACAGAGGCAGCTTTCAGTGGGTGGTGGATGGGCACAGAGTTTGCACTGCAGGCTCCTGCCCTGGGATTTAGCTGGCAGAAAATGGGATTTCTACCACCTGAACACGTCCTGCTGGGGAGGCAGGGACGAGGCTTTGCTCAGGTGGTTTGTCTGGGGCATCACTCCAGGGGAAACCCCCAGGAAGAACTCGTGGATCGCTCGTCAGTAACAACATCCCCAGTCAGTCTCAGCAGAGCTGGGGTCTGGTCGCATTCGACCTGTCACGGCCTCCAAAAATTTCTCTCTCTACAGAATAAGGATGAAAATCAGCCGGTGTGCTTCACCCTCAGACAGCAGCTCCCCTTCAACAGCCCAGTCCAGCCTGGAGTCTCCTTGTGACTGCCAGCGATATTAATAATGGGCAGTGAAGGTGAGCAGAGAAGTGAAGGCAGGGAAGGAAGGGACAGGTTTACCTGGACACTGCTCTGCAGTAGCAGGGACTGACTAAATTATCAGATGAATGCCACTTTTCCATGTGTAACTTATTTTCTCCTAACTGCTTGCAGCTGGAGGGCGACTCAAAAGCCAAACGGGGTATGAGCAGAAAGACACTCACATCACATCACAGTGAAACAGCAAAAACCTCCTCCATCCTTGTACCTCATCCAGCACATCTCTGCGATTCTCAATAACACACAGGAGACTTCACCAACATTCCCACTGCAGTCCAATCCCCAATCCAATCCTCCCAGAACCCACCCTGCTCTCCCACCATTATTTCCGGTATTGCAGGGCCGCTTTGGAGAGCAGATCCCTGGTTTGAGACACCCAGAACACAGCCCGGGGATCCCAAACACGAAGGTTCATTTTCCTGCAGCCTGTGAGAGCAGCACGGCAGGATTTCACCTGCCTCTCCTGCCTTTCCTTCCTGCTATTGTGTTACCACATCACCACTGAAATCTCCTTTAGATCTTCAAGGCCTCCCTTCCTTAATCCCACTGGAAGATTTTTGCTCTAAACCACTCTCTGGCTGTGGGAACTTCTCCCAAGATGCTTTTTCCCCCACCCTGCTGCTGTTTTCATGAGGGGATTTCCCTTCTTTTGCTTTTCACCCACTCCCTTCCCTCCCTGCACTGGACAACATCCCCCAGACAATGCCTCCCCATCGAAATTCCAGCCTGGAATTTCCTCAGTGAGGCAGGAGAGCCTGGCAGTGCCCCTTGGAGAGCCCTGCCACACGCTGGTATTTCACTGCTGCAGAAGGCAGATGTTCTTCATTCCATATCAGAGAGCACAAATATGTTCCTGCAGCCATTGTCTCTACTGAACTGCAAAGAACAGGCACCAAATCCTACAGGTTAATTAATGAGAAAGGAGGGGAATTTGTCTAACCTACACTAGGAATTATCCAGCCTGGCTTCATAAACCAATCAGCCACGCTACACAGCTATGAAACACGTACCTTCCTGCAGGAAAAAAAGCCCAAACCCCATGGAATACTTTCATAATGGCCCAGTGCCTCTCTGATTAGCACAGCAATAACACAGCGCTTCGGGCTCTTGCAAAGTATTATTATTATTTATGGTACATTACGAGGGAGTTTGTTTGTTCTTTAATAGGAGATGACATATTCAGAAGCCCAGATACGAGCGTCCTCCTGAACTAACTCTGACACAAAGATAGTTTCAGTCATAAATTATTGAATCATAGAAGCACAGGACTGGAACGAGTGCCTGAACTGCCTCGCTCTGATGGATGTGGCTGGGATCTGGCTGTTTACCTCAGCGAGGCAGAGAGATCAGCACCTGCAGACCTGCTCCCCTGACCTCCCAAGGTGACACAGTGGCCACTGGCAGGGACAGCCAGGGCAGCCCAAACCTGCCTCCCCCTGCTCCAAACCCCCTCTCCAGTCCGGATCAGTTGCGTGCACACTCTGCATGCTGGTACAAACTCGAGTTATTTCTGATTTAATTATGTGCATTGGGCATTATTAATTAATTGCAGTGTTTATATTTAGCAGTCACAGTGCAAACAGCCCCATCTGGCTCCAGGCAGAGGTGTGTGGCACACACAGCCTGCTCCCTGGGAAAGGAGGGAAGGCATGGATCGGGCACGGCCCCGCTCCCACAGACTCCCCTCAAAGGGCTTTTTGTGGGATTTCACCAACAAAATGCCAGTTTCAGTTCTGGAGAGGACCAAACCAAACTGGAGCTTTTCTGAAAGCCCTAGTGGGAAACCACAGCTTGGAAACCTGTTTGTAAAAAGCAGGTTTTTTATTAAGTAACCTCCTCCAGCTCACTGCCCACAGTCTGCCAGACACACAGAGGCTCCTCCCAGCCCTCTCCAGGCCATCCTGCCCTTGGGAAGGCAGGAGAACAGGCAAATCCTGGATCTGCCTCCTTCCAGAACATCTCCTTCAAGACACCTCCATGGCTGGCACGTTGTTTACTACTCCTTCTGCTGTCACCCCCGCCTGACTGACAAGACTCCTCATGCCTCAGCCCATTTGATTTGCTAATGTCTCTCAACTTTTTCCATTTGCAAACCTCCCACCTCTGCTTTAATGAACCCAAGGAGTCTGTTGCCAAGGAACGCTCTCTGTTGCCATGCCCTCTGCTTTAGAGGTGAAAATTAACAACCTGCAGCCAAATTAAACTCTTTGGGTGAGGAGGAAAGAACCCCAGTTCAGATCCCCAAGCCCAGTAAAGTCTCTCCAGCATCCAAGTTTTCTTTATGTCCATCTGTCACTAGCACTGCCCTAGTTCTGCTTATTTAGGGAAAATCCTATGGAGATTAAAAAAAAGAATAAAACTAAATTTGAAGCTGAAAGGGCTTTACAAGCAGCACAATGCTCATATATAAATTAATTTCATTTGTGTACTAGGAGATCTGCAGCCAAAAAAGGTATTTTTTTTTAAAGAAAACTAGAGCTTAGCATTGCTGTTCCCAAGAAGATTGACAGGGAAACAATAAATGCTGCCCTGGGTCGTGCATTTTGAGGTCACAAGGGACTGGCAAATCCACACACCGTGAGGCTGTGCTCCTCCCTGGTGCCTGGGGATGGAGCCTCCAGGGCCCTCAGCACGGCTGGGGGCTCTCACAGCCCTGCCCTGTCCCAAAACCAGCAGCCAGACTCATCCCCGAGCTCCTGCCTGGCCCCTCTCCCCACCCAAGCCCCGTGGGGATCTCACCGGTGCCTCTGGAGGGGCAGCCCTTGTCCTACACCCACAAAGCCCCCAACAGAACAGGTTTTCGTGCCACGGGAAGCGCAGCAGGGAGATGGCACGGCCCGATCCAGGCACGGCCCAGCTCCCACCCAAACCCACGGCACCCCTGCCTCAGTAACAGCTTCACAGCTTGGCCCTCCACAAGCAAAGCACGAGGCAAGGAGCTTGGTCCCCCAGGACCTCTCACCTCCATCAGGCAGGTGAGGGCTGAACAAGCAGGTCATATTTATGGCCACAGTTCATGGGAGGAGCCTTCCACATTCACTCAGCGCTCCTCTCGCTCCGTGATTTCATTCGAGCTGTGACCCCTGGCCCTGGATGCTGAGCTGAAGCAGCTCCCAGCCCTGTTTCCACGGCCTCAGTCAGGCTGAGTTACCAGGACGTGCTGGGACACCCAGGGGTGCAGGGAGGAGCACAGAGCAAAGCAGGGACAGCTCCAGGAGCAGCCCAGCCTCAGCCCTACGAGTGTGGGGTGCCCAGGAGTGTTTTGACCAGGATGATGCACATTTAGTCCCCACATGCCCATTTCTCCAGTGTGCCTGGGTCAGGTCAGTCTCAGGGCTCCTAGAGCCCTCCTGCACATTGCCCTCCCTGCTCTCCCATGCCTGCCATCAGCTGTGCCAGCCAGGGCACATCTGGGAAGAGAAACAGGAGGGGAAAGGAGCAGCTGAGACCAGCCCCAACCTCACCAGGAGAACTTCCTGAGCTGGGGCATCATCTGCATGGATGCTCCATCAGCCTAAGGAAACCTCTTTGCTGAGCCTCTCTATTAACTGGAACTATTCACTTTTAGAGCCAGGAAATGCTCTTTTTTTCCCAGAGAAATACTCTCATTCAATACTTCAGGCTGCTAAAGCATCGTGAGGCTTCCCTTCTGAGAGAGCCTTGCTTTGAGTCACCCTCTGGAATCAGAAGCAAAGCAAAGAGGTTTTCTCTTCCCCACCCACCATGTGCAGAGGGATGTGAATTCCCCTGCTAAACAGCACTGCAGGCCGAGGGTTGTGGCTCTCCAAACCACTGAATGGGCTGCTTTTATTCCCAGCTACTTTTCCAGACCCCTCCAAATCCCACAGTCCCCTCCTCAGACTTCCACGGGTCCTCCTCACTGGGCTCAATCTGCAAAGTTTCGATCTCGTCTCACTTTCAAAACTGAGTAAAATTCACTTTCTGACCTTGCCTTCTCACAGCTCCCACCCCTGCTCCCTCCCCTCAGCCCACAACTCCTCGCTGCTATCCTTTGAAATCGTTAACACTCATCTGCCTACAATAATTACTGACTCGGTGCTTTGATTCCAAATGAAACCACATCCCTCCTGGGCTTGTTTTATTCCTGCAGAGGAAACAGGCCAGAGGCTCCAGGAGTCGGAGGCTTGCCAGGAAGGACGGGAGGGGTTCGGTGCGCTGGGCTGGGGGGAACATGAGCGGACAGGAGGATCCAGCAGCAGCCAAAGGTTTCCCCCACGAAGCCATTTCGCAGCAGGGATGCTCGACAGAAAGCACAGGGTGTAAACCACGGACAAGGATCGCCGAACACCTTCCAGAGCGCTGGCAATGTGAGGCCGTGCGCCAGCCGAGGGAGTCGGATCTCAGGAGCGGTTATCAAACTACCCCGGGTAAATGAAGGGGTTAAACCCAGCTCTGGCACTGCCTGGAAAGCCCTGCTGTAGGAAAGCGATTCCTTCCTTAAACACATCCCCACGCGCTGACGAAGCCATAAATACGTGGCGTTCTCTCCCTCTAGTGGCTGGAGGCTTGGAAATGAAGGGGTTGGAACATGACCCCGCAGTTTCGGGGTTGTCCCGGGCTGTCTGTCCCCCAGAGCCCCCAGCGAGCCAGCCCAGGAAAGGGATCGCACCCTGTTGCCTTGCTTTTCACAGTCCTTCAATGTTTTTAATTTTGTAGACGAAGTCCTCATACTCTGTTCTGTAAACATAAGCCATGTTATGTCTAACTACCAAAATGTTTTCATTTCTTCTCCTAAGGCGGAGACATTTTGATGGATCTCTCCTTAGACCTATGTATTTGAAGGGTGGTAATTTTACTATCCAATCAGTGAGGTTTTCTAAAAGTCTATAAAATAAACGAGACCCCCCAGCCGAGAGGCTTGAAGCTTTCCGGCTCCGGTGGGCTTCCTCTCTCTCTTAGAGCGAGTGTCTGTGTGTTCCTTTCGTGTCCGCGTGCGACATCACCCTTTGCCACGGTCCCTGCCCGTCAGCACCGTGAGGGACGGCACACGACGAGCCGGGGGCTGAAGGCCACCCTGCTGTCACCAGACACCTGTGGGTCACTGCACCAGTCACTTCCCCGCCTGTTTTCACTCCCTGCGATGTTCCCACCTCAGGAGCCGGCTCCTCGTTCACGCCCCACTGCCAGAACACGCAGGAGCCACTCAGGATTGCTGTCACCGTGCCACCCCACGCCAGCCAGGCTCTGCTCACTCCTCACAGCACCCCCGCGCTTGTAGGAAAGCACGAGACACCAAAAGGCACCCAGAGACGCACAAAGAGGGCGTCAGGGAGACAAACCAAGGGAGTAACTTGATAGGACACAGGAGGAAAAGCTCCTCAATAAACTGCTCCTGAAGGGTTTTACAGGAACACCAAGCTCTGCACCGCCCTTGGGGTTCCCAGGTTTGGTGACGTGGTTACTCCAGCTATGGGAGTGCTGGGACTTGCTTCCACTAAGCCTCACCCATCCTCTAAGGACCCCCAGCAGGGTCCCTGACCTTCATTTGAAAGAACGAGCGCGCGTTTTAGGAGCACAGCATCCTTGGAAGGAACACAACGCCACCAAAACCAGTTCTACACAGCTTCCTTCCACTAACTGCAACACAGCTCTACCACTTTGTGTATTTTAGCTAAAAACTAAAAATCTCTGTCAATAATGCACCGTTGCATCACCACAAAATTTGTGTGTGGGTATGAATGCGGGTGAGTATCCCCAACAACAGCAGAAACGTTCTTACAAAAGGCCAGGAAGAAGGGAAGAAAGGGGAGATGGATGCTATCCAAGCGAGGTGGTGGGTTTGATTCAAAGATAACTCTTGCAAATATTCTTTGCAGCTTTTCCAGGCTGGCACGGCAGTCAGGAACACACCTGAGCCTTTTCCACCGCCTCGGGACAAGAGGGCGAGTTTGAAGTGGGAAGGCCTCAAGCTTGACACAAACAGGAAAAATATTCCAGAGGGAAAAAAACATCCAGAAGGAAAACCTGTTCTGAACTCGCCTGGGAAAGGTTAGCAGAGCTTCCCACGAGCCCTCTGGCGCTCTGGCCATCGTTTCAGGCACTGCTCTGCCACCACCCCACGGGGATGGGCTGTGACAAGCCTGGCAGGGGCTTCTGTGAGATCAGTCCCCCAGTTTGACCACAGGCACTCGAGTGTGATTTCTGAAGCGGATGCAAACCAGGACACATCCACCCAGGCAGTGCCTGCACGACCCAGAGAGGCAGGCAGGCATTCAAACCCACAATTACGCCCAAATCCCATTAAACCACATTTAATCCAAATCCCATTAAACTGCGTCGGCCTTTTCCTGCCTCTCCTTCCCCGCTACTCACGATCCACGAGTCAGGATGCCTCTGGTTTTTGCCTTCCAAAACTGTCCTTCACCATTTGGTCCTTGGATTGGCAGTGGAGCTTGTAATTAGGCCCCAAATGTGCCACTACATCAGTGCTGACTACAAGGGATTATACAGAGGTAAAGACTTTAAGAGCCCGTGTGATGTGAAGTCTGAACACCATCCATCGCCTTCTGGAGTGCTAAATATACCCATATTTTACTATTTACTCGTCATCTTAGCTATCTCAGGAGCAGTCTGTGGCAGTCCCTAAAGAAGACACTTTGCTATTTATATATAATGTGCTTAGCAATTTTTTGCCGCTGAAGTTGCACAGATATATTCCACACGGAGCTTTTCATCCTCATAAACTTCAACATGGGAAAAATCTACGCTCTGCTCATCTTCCCAGGTTCTTAGAAAGGGATGCTGGCAGGCAGGATGAGCGTCCCAACGCCTCCGAGACTGCAATTCCTGTAAACTGCCAATTTTAACCATGTTAAGGATATGGCATGACAAATAAGTGATACAGGCAGCCATTGAAAATTTCCCTGCCTTCCACCTCCGAGAATAGATTTTGCGGTTTACTCTCAATTTGCACAAAATACAGATGGACATGGAGTCCCTCGACAAAGAAATCAGGATTATCTGCACAAACCAGGTAAGGCTGCAAGATCACGTGTTCAGATTCTTCCCCAAAAATAAAGCTTCTGGAAACACAACAAGCTCACACGGCTGAAGACAACCCCCGAGACTCCTTCAAGTCTCGGCTGGGAAAAAACCAAGCCAGAATCAAAGAGGTGCTGAGATAAATGACGGCAGCGTGGCCCTTTCCTGCTTGCACTCTGCCAGATGGGCCCCGAAATGGCACTGGAAATACACGAAATGCACAGCACGGCTCAGCCGAGCCGCGCCCGAGGCTGGAAACGCGGCCAGAAAATTCCTCTGCCGGGTGCTGATCCAAGCACTCCGCTGCCATTTACCACCTGGAGCTTGCCGGGGTGGGGTTATTTTGGGAGGGAGTGGGTTTGAAATGTACAAAATTGTTTCTAGACCACAATTTTTCTTAATTCAGCCGTGTTGGGAGGAGATAAAAATAGCCTGTTGGGGAGAGCAGACTAACTGTGGAGGCATCCCAAAAATACCCTGTGTGAAGGGAAAGGTGTGAATGCGTGTTCTTAAAAAGAAATGTGTGGCTTGTGCTTTACTCTGCTTCCACTACACAGCCATGTGTTGGCTGCTGGGTTCTATTAATAACCTCAGTTTTATATTAATATCCCACGGGGTGTCTGGCTAAGCACAGCTTTGGGTCCAGAAATCCTTGATGCCAGTACCTCCAATTTATAGGAAAGCTCAGGTCTGCCAGAAAGGGAATTGATGCACTAAGATCTCAGGCAAGTCACGGAGAGGAAGGAGGGAGTGGCTTCCTCAGCGCCTCTGAATGACTCTGATCCCTCACTCATAGATGGGAATTTTTGCCATAAAGGCACATAAAACCCATGCAGAACTTGCAGCTGGCCCTGTACACCCCACATTCAGAACAGCAAGCCTGGATTTCACATCTTTAGGCCCAACCCTTGTGGCCTGCCAGTTGCTGTTCCACTCACAGCCACACTCTTTCAGGGCTTACCCGATGCTCAGCCTCTCTTTCCTGGTGATACATAAACTTGCCAGAATATTTTGGAACTGATGGCTACAAAAAACGCACGGAGAGGGAAAATGGCTCATTATGAGCTCTCCCCTCAAAATGAGGTCTTTTCTTTTTATGTTCTCCTCCCTCCCTTCACTTTTCTTATGTTTCAGTGTTATTTTTAACATCATCAACAGCTCTGGTCCCCCACCCCTGATGGGGCCAACCCTTGGGACGCCCCAGGAGTTCTCTGCTCCCATTGACTCTGCGCCCACACAAACCAGCCCAGGCAAAGGGGCTGAGCTTTAGTGCTCTTTAAGCATTCACTTCTTTGTAATACCCTTAATGCTCAATCCTGTAAGAGCTCCAGTCATTTTCCACTCGTTTGCAGGAATTACAATATCCCCTTTCTCTTTCACTGAAACAGAGCTGGTTGTGGAGGGCTGCCATTCTCTGGCAGCCCACAGAAAACTCTACAAAAGATTAAGCCCCAAAGTGAAGAGCACTCAAATATCCACTGGACCCCAGCCAGCACAGAGCTGATCACGAAATTGTGGCTTTTGCACAAAACACTCTCAGATACTAAAGCTGCCTTTGGTTGTGGGGGGTTTATTTTGGTTTTTCGGGCTTTTTAAACGAGCTTTCTAAAGAAAATTTTCACCTGAAAGCGAAGTGTGGAGACTTGATTACAGTTCAGAGCCTTAAAACTTTCTGATTTTTCTGTTTGAGCCTTCACCCTCCAAAAGAAGGGGAAAACTTCCAGGTAGCAGAATGAGGAAAAACACTGATTGTAAATCTGATTTTCTGACCAAAAACCATGATGGAGAATGTTCAAACAGCCCTCAAGGAAACCATTCAGCAAAAGCCTGGGTGTCACTGGTCTGTCCCTGCTGTGTTAGTGACGAATAAAGAGCAGAAAATGGGCAGATGTCCTGCTGGACACTGTGGTGCCACTGCCTCCAAAAGGAGTTTTACACTTGGATTTACTGCAAACCCCCCAAAATGTTCCATTGCTCATCCAGTGGCTCCTGGTTCAGCAGTCCAGGATGGGCAGTGATGCCAGCAGGGACATTCCCGAGGGAATACATCCAGCAGGACTCCCAAATCCCTGGCAGTCTCAGTCCCAGAGGATCGTGGCTCTGACCAAGGCGCCTGCAAAGCTCCCTGAGGATCATCTGTGGGACTGGAGCTGCTCAGGGCACACTGGCAGGAACAACAGGGCAATTTATCCTCAATAAAATTACAATAATTTTTTTTGCCCACTTGCTTTATTTGTTCCCTGAAGGAGATGAGTGCTTTCCTGGGTTCAGGAAGATTACTGAACCCTGAAAACTCCGTGTACGTGAAGCTTGCTGGGAAAGCACCTCTGGTATATTCATACAGCCCACTGAAACACGGGCTGGCAGCACATGAAATTGCTTCTCCCTGAAAGCTCTTCTCCCACTGAGTCTGCTAATTGTCTCTGCTTTTAAAAGTTAATAGTGAATTTAGAGCTGGCTAGAGATGCTAATTGAATCACCCCCCAGACTCCAAAGCAGGTACTGGGTAAGCACCACCACCAAGAGCCTCGCTGCACTGTTCATTAATCAGGACTTTGAGAGACCAATGCCCATGAAAAGGAAAGCACACCCAGGCCATTCCTCACCTCTGATACCACCACAATGACCCCAACCATGGCAGGACCCCATCCAGCTCCTCCTGAGAGCAAACCCCTCCTCAGGGACCCCAGGAGAGCACCTACAGTGCTCCTGGACATGGAGAAGTGCCCTCAAAGCACTCCCAGTCCCCACCTGGGCACAGATACTGGCACTGGGGCATCTGGACAGGAGGCACTACCACTCTCCACCGCAGAGGAGCTGCCATCTGTCCCACCCGTGCCACCCCCACTTAGGTTTGCAAGAACAAATCGCTGTTTCTTTACCCTTTTAGAAGCATTTTCCCTTAGCAGTGTGGTGCCCAACATGCCCCAATCCCCCTGCCCGGTCCAGCTGGGAGCTGCTGCTCCGGTTGTGTTGGGCACAGTGGGATGACCTGACTGTGATTCCTCACCCAGACCCTCTGCTCTCTCCCCAGAGCCAGGCAGCAGCAGCTCAGCATTTCGTGTCAACCTCCGGTGCTCAACTTGGAGGCTGAAAACATGTCCCCCAACACCACTTCCAGACTCTGAGCCAAGCTCTGGGGATCCCAAATCATCCCTGGGCTCCCACTGCCTCTCCCACTCTTATCTGTCTTCTGGAGCTGCTCTTTCAGAGATGAGAGATGCCTTTAACGAGGCACATCCTAACAAAGCAACAAACACTTCTTCAACGAGGCTCTCACTCTTATTCCCAGATGTGCATTCGTGTGCATCTCCTGCCTGCTTCGGAAATCCCAGCTGCAACTGCGTGCCAGAGCAGTTCTAAAACTCATAAACTGATACGGTGGGAGGGAAAGGAGCTTTGTTTTTCCATGAAAGCTGCCTGAATGTCTTTGAGACACTGAAACAGCAGGACAAATACCTCCACATGCAAACATTTCTCCAGTTTCAAAAAACTGGAGTCTTCAAAAACAAGTGGATGTGGCACTTGAGGACGTGGGTTCGTGGTGAACGTGGTGGTGCTGGTTGATGGTTGGACTGGACGACCTCAAAGGTCTTTTCCAACCTCAGCAATTCTGTAATTCCATGATTCTACTGATTCTATCCACACCCTGTGCCCCCTCCACGTTCCAAAAAACCAAGGCACTGACACATCCTTGCCCAGAAAGGAAAGCAGGTAAACAAAGGAATATGAGCAGCACTTTCCCCTGCCAGTCACGTCTTCCATCTGCCCACCCTGAGCAAAGCTCAATACCTTTTTTTTTTTTATTTTTAATATCAAATAATTAATCCAACCACACTGAGTAGAAGTTAAAATGATACATATAACATGAAAGCCATAAAATGCTTTCCAAATATCCTTTTGCCCTCTCATTTTGCATTTCATTTAGGGTCTGCTGTATCGACTGAGCCCATCTCCCTGCGTTCCCTATTCAAGTGAGACTGGCAGCCCCTCGCAGCAAGCACGGGGGCATTTTTAACCAGCCACAGCCGTGGCATTCAGCCAGCTGGGTCTGGTATTCACAGCAGTATGACCAATCCACTGCAGCAGACTTCAAAGTATTCGACGCTTTCAAATCAAACAGAGGCTTTAGGAGTGCTGGGTTTGGGGCCTGGGTGGTAAATGTAACACGAGAGCTGACAATACACTTCAATTACTGGTATGTGAGGCTAAATTGCCAACATCAAGAGAAGCGGTGCCAGCACAAGTGCAAGGAAATAATTAGCATTTAATATTTCATCAAAATGTTGAATTTTTAAACATTGGAGTTGTCGGGGGTTTTTCTCNCAGCAGTATGACCAATCCACTGCAGCAGACTTCAAAGTATTCGACGCTTTCAAATCAAACAGAGGCTTTAGGAGTGCTGGGTTTGGGGCCTGGGTGGTAAATGTAACACGAGAGCTGACAATACACTTCAATTACTGGTATGTGAGGCTAAATTGCCAACATCAAGAGAAGCGGTGCCAGCACAAGTGCAAGGAAATAATTAGCATTTAATATTTCATCAAAATGTTGAATTTTTAAACATTGGAGTTGTCGGGGTTTTTTTTCATTATTATTATTATTATTATTATTATTATTATTATTATTATTATTAGTTTTAATTATTTAGCTGGTTTTACAGAGTCTTTGAGAATGGATCCCAGTGCCTCAGGTGGCTCCAATGCCAACTGCTCACCAAGGGATGCCACGCACGGTGTTTTTCAAGGTGCCAGCTATCAGGGAGCTGTTTAATTAAAACCTCTGCTCCTGACTGCCACTCATGATTCATTCATCAGGAGAGAAGCACCTTCCCCTGAGCTCACACCCTCCTGGGAAAAACCCAGCCCTTCTTCAGGCAGCGAGGACGGGGCTGTCCCACGCCTGCCTTGGGTTTGGTGCTCTCTGCACGCAGGTGGGGGCTCCCTGAATATTCTCTGAGCGTTCCAGCACGGACTCATCCTGATGGAGGCCACGGCCAGCCCAGGTGCAGAGACACGGCCAGGCTGTGCTCCTCCAGTGCTGCTGCTCCAGTCCCACCAGCCCCTGTCACAGCCCTTCGGCTCTGGGGAAGGGAAGTCTCACATGGGCCCTCGCCTTCCTTCCCTCAGCCCCAGCACAGCACATCCCCCCTTCCACACGGAGTGTTTCCCACCTCCCCAGGAACCAGAGGGAGGCAGAGGCAGAGCGCTGCTCGCTCCCCTCTCTCCCCAGCAACATCGCAGCTCCGGGAGAGCAGCAGAGTTCACCGTGACCTGGGGCTGGCTGACAAAAAGGCGCTTTTTAACGGTGACGTGCACATGCAGCAGGGTCCTGTCGCACGCGGACACGAAGGAACACACAGACGCCAGTGTCAGGTGAAAGAGAGAGTGAGCAAAGAGCTCCGGCCCCAAGGGGCCTGCTTCTTTATTTTATACACTTTTAGAAAACCCCATGGATTGGAGGGTGAAATTACCACCCCTCAACCACATAGGTCAAAGGAGAAATCCATCAAATTTCTCCGCCTTAGGAGAAGGAATGAAAACATCTCATGCCGTTCACATAACATGGCTTATGTTTACAGAAAGTGCGTGAGAATTCTAACTACAGAATTAAAAACATTGAAGAACTGTGAAAAGCAAGGCAACAGGGTCCCTCTCTCAGAGCCCGGAGTGGCAGTGAGCGGGATCATCCCTTCCCTGGAATCGGAGCGGCGCTGCCGTGGGTGTCACTCAGGGAATAAACCCCAACCTCTGCGATCCACTCCCTCTCTCGCTTCCCCGTCTCTAATCTGCCCTTCGGCATCCGAACACAACGGGATGGGAGCGTTAGGACAAGACACGCTGGCAAATCCTGGATAGATATCCTGCCACAATTCTGACTTTTAGCCTAAAACCTGAGACTAAAACCAGCTCAGGACCTGCTTCTGTGCAGCAGAACGAAGCAAGCGTGTTCCACGACTATCTGTATCCGGCTGGGGATGGCATGGGAAGTGCCTCCCAAGCAGTCTGCTGCTAGGATTAAACACAGCGCTCAACAATTTTAATCCCTCTCATGCTGCCACTTCCACAAGCACAGATTTCAATGGCTCCCCACACTGAGAGATGGTGATGCAAGACCTTGTGAGGGTTTTCAGAGCCCACTGTAGCGAGCAGCCAGCAGTTCACCTGGAAACCAGGACATTCAATCGGATTCTTGTTTTCCCAGCTTCTAAGAAATAGATGGGGGAGCTAATATTAGCTCTTCCAGGAATAGTTAGGTGGCTAAAAAGAGAACAAAGGTGATAAAACAGCCTGTCTGTGCAGCTGCAGGTTTTATTCCTCCAGCCTGTCTGCTGTTGGCCTCGAGAGCCTTCTGCTCTCTTGGGTGAGCCCTGTGACACCCACGGGCAGAGGGGACAGGAGGGATGCACATCAGCCAAAGCTGATCCTGCTGCTGGGTTTGGGCCTTCTCCAAATAGATGTTGTTGGTAAGGAAGGAAGAACCTCTGGCCGGCTCAAGTGGCTCTTCCTAACTCAGCTCGTTACTGAGCACACATCACTGCAGCCCCAGGTGGGGAGCAGCGAGGGGAAACTGCACTCCCCTGGAAACCCTAACACTGCAAAATCCCGAGGGCTTTCAGGGAACTGAAGGTGGATTTGCAGATTCTCTGCTACCCAAAGAGACAAAGGTGGGTTTGACCCAAACCCCAGCAGCCCACACAGCTGCAGCGGGACCCTGAGCTCCAGCGTCACCTCTGGGCAACCAGGGTGTGTCTGTCACACAGCCAAGCTGCTGCCAGCCCCTTTTCCTCATTTCTGGTCCTCAACAGGGATCCCTGGGATCAAACTACTGCTACCCTTTCTGTGCACCCATTCCTTTAATTTTTACATGATAAATCACCTGATGGCTCAGTGCTCACTCTCGGTTCACCTCGGCCAGGAGAGGGGAAGACCCAACTCCACAACAAATGGAAATGAAGTGGGTTAACTCCTGCCTTGCAAAAGCCCTGCCACAACTAGGTTAGAGCATCAAAAACCACGAGTTAAAATTCCTCCTGGATGTTTCATTTTCCAGGAGCTGGATAACGGCAGGGAACTGCATAATTGCATAATTCGGTTCCATTCTCATGACTGCATTCTGCCTTTCTGGGCCACCACCAGGCCTGGCTTTAATGGTTTGCAAATCACACAGAAATAAAGTGTACTGAAATACTAAAGGACTTTATTTCCCTCTTTCTCAGAAATGAAAGTTGGACTTGATGAACCTGGAGGCCTCTTCTAACCTTAATGATTCCATGAAAGGCTTGACACATCGTGGCCTTATTAAGGCCATTGTGAACGTGCCTGCTTGGGTGACTGTAATTACAGGAATTTAGGAGGGTGCTTTGTTTTATCAGCTACAAAAACAGGGAGCTGGAGGAGATGGAAAATGAAAGACCCCTGGACACAAAAAAGTTTTCCAGGAACCACATGGGAGAGTGAGAGGAACTGCTGTTTGTGGAAAGGGGTGTTTGGGACAACGCTAACAGTGACAAAAACAGCCATTAACCAAAGGACATCCAGCAGGGTCCAAGGAAGATCTGGGGATCCCATTAGATGGGAAGTGTGCTCTTGGCTGTGCAGCCAGGCAGGATCTGTCCCTTTGTTTGCAGTGCCCAGCTCTATCCTATATCCATGGCCATGTCCCATCCCATATCCACAGCCATGCCCCATCCCATATCCATGCTCCCACAGGGAATCAGGAGAGGAAGTTCTACCACACTGGGAGCAAGGTGGGCTCACTCCACAGCACATTCTGAATTTCTGAAGGTGCTCAAACGGAGACCTCAGTGCTGTGCCCCTCGTTCCTCCAAAAGCAGCCAAGGAAGGCAACATCCCGGAGCAGAACGTGAGTATCACCCCCCAAAAAACCCCAAACAACCACAGCAGCAGCTTCCAGTGCTTCAGAGTTAATTTATGGAGAGTAACAGCACACCAGCTATGGGATGCTGCCCTGACCTCAGCCTCAGGAAGAGCAGAGGCTGCACAGGCAGTGTGGCACTCGGGGAGAGGCAGGTTTGTTCAGGAGCACAGCCTGGTTTCACTCCTTTTTGTATTCCTGCAAACTGCACAGCTCTGCAGTGGGAGGATGCGGATTTTCCCAGATGAGCCCCAAAACTCAAAATCCACCTCCTGCCCCAATTCCTGCATAACCCTCCCATGCAGACAGGGAACACCTGCCTGCACAGCTCCAGGAGCTGATCGCTGTTACCCAAGGAAATAGCTTCTTTGGGTGGATTTTTCCCTTGCTAATTTGGACAGCTGAGAGCAAATAACAGCTTGTCACTGCTGCATTTCCCCTGCAACGGGAGCAGGCCTGGGAATCCCACAAGAGATGCGTGGGTCTGATCCTGTGATGAGTGTCTGATTTGGATCAGCAATCAGCAAGGTACCTCGGTGCCCTGGCGCACATCACTCCTCCAAACAACCCTCTGCATCTATCAGCAGCATCTGCTGCTAATAAATAAGGAGAAGCCAAGCTATCAGCTCGCTGCTATTTTTGGATGAGAAGCTTGTTTTGAAAGCAGAGGAAATTTCCAGCCTTCACAAAGGCCTTTAACCTTCTTTCTGTGGGAAACTACCTGCTGCACATTCCCACCAGGCATACACTCACATACAGAGCCTTTAAATTACCTGAAATGCTATTAGCTTCGTTTCCAAATCAGAAGCTACAGCACGCTGCCAGAGACAGAAAAGAGGTTATAAATTCACATTAGCCACAAGTGGGACATAAACCCCACTCAGTGCTGCCGAGCTGGTGAGAGACAGATGAGCCATCAGCTGGTGGTGCAGAAGGGCACTGAGCAGTGAGGGAAAAATCCCTCTTCCCGTGCCACTGGAGGTTCATGGAGCAAAGCCACACGCTTTGGGATGTGGGCAGCAAGGGTCTGCTCAGCCCCTGCCGTGCCAGCCCTATGGAAACAGCAAGCTCCGATAATAAGCAGTGCTAAGGGTCAAAAAATCGGACGTCTCCTGTCTTTATGGACAGATTTGCAAGGTAACAGGGAGTTCTCCTTCCCCTGTGAGATGCCCCACAGCCCAATGCCAAAACCAGCATTTCTGCCACACTCCTCAGGGTCAAAAGGAACAGTGGCTGGAGCTGGAGGCAGGCAGAGGGATCGCTCCTGTGAGGAGCACAGCACCTTGCCTTGTGCTGCATCTAGCCCTGACACTTTTGTCTGACTAATCCGTGAAAGACATCAAGGGCCTCAAGCAAACCCACAGATCTTTAGTAATTCTCTGCCTCCCAATCAAAATCTCAGTCTGGTTATTCGAGTCTTTTATCAGCACAGGGTGTTCCCAGCAGAGCTCTGCCAGCACTCGAATCTCTGCCTGGGGGTCTCAAGGTATGACAGGTTCTGAAGCCTGGCTCAAGTCATGGATCCCCTAAAACTCCTGTATTCCCCCAAGTGCTCATTTTTAATTCCTTTCTCTCAAGTGCCACCAGCCTCTGCACGAACCTGATGTGAACCAGTCCCGAGGCAGGGAAGCACAGGACTGAGGCATGTGAGCCAAACGCAACACAACAGCTCCAGCCCAAAGGCCACTGTGGAGAAAGAACCCCAAACTAAGAGATTTCTTTTTTTTCTACTCGGAACAAAGATGCAATTTTCCCCCTCGGTGTTATAATTTGGGGGTAGGTGGTGAGGGCTGACTCAGGACTCGCGAATGCTTTGGGTTGGCAGTGCTGCAGGGATGGGGAAACCACCACGAAATGTCCTTTTTCTCAACTCTGGAAAGTATTCCTGCAACCAGAGAACTGCAGGGCTGCAGGAACAGCAAGGGACCACCCCAGAGGGGTCTCCAGTGACATTCTGCTGCTCCCCCTCGCCCAAACTTTCCCACCCACTCCAGTGCCCCCCTTGCCCTCCCTCCTCCTGCCTTTGCCGCAGTGAGTACAATCTGGAGCCCTGAATATTCACCCTGAATATTCACCCTGTTCCAAAAGCATCCAGGCTGTGATTAGGGACTGAAACATGCGTCACTGGATCTGCACATCAAAGCCCTCCTCGCAGCCACAGCATCCGCGGGGACGGAGAGGGAAGGAGCACAACAGAGGTGACACAGGCTCTGCTTTGGCGTAGGGGGAGCTCCCCACTGAGAATTTTGTCAGACTGTATTTAAAGATCTGGGATGCTGCAGCTCCTCCGAGCTTCCAGAATTCCTGCTCAGCACAAAGCCGGCTCCACCAGCCCTGCTCCCTCCCTGTGCAGCCCTGCTCAGTATCCCAAGTGTCAGCCTGAGACTGATGGCAGGCTGAAATCTGCTGGCAAAAGGGGTTGTTTTTGCAGTTTTGTTTTTCCACTTAAGTCTGCATTATCCACAGCAACTTGAATATTCCGATGGCTCAGATAACAGGAACGGATGCCTCCGGTCTGTGCTGAAAGCAGACTGTCAGAAAAGAGAAGCCCATCTCTTCCAAATGCCCTGAGATGCTCAGATCTTTTTTGGTTTTCCTCAACAGCCAAATTCCTTTCCCCCCCAGCCCCACTTCCCACTCCTTTGATATGATCACCAAAACAAATAAATAACTTGGTCCTTGAGTGCTAATTTCACTACGAGACACCCTCTGAACAGCCCTTGCAGTCACTTTATGCAGAAAAGGTGCTGGAGCTGTCTCTTCCCTGATCCTGGTGCCACTCTCCCCAAAGCTCCCAGTGCCAGAGATGTGCAGCTGGTTTTAGTTGAATTTTCTCCACATCTTTCCAGCTGCTGGACTGCTCCACAATGGCCATGCCTGAGCAGGCAGCTCCATTCCAGGTGCCTCACCTCGTGCTACCCAGCCAGATCGGCTTGTAGAGCACTAACAAATCTCCACAGAGAGAAGCACAGGGCAGCAGATGACTCCAAGATGAATTTAAGCTGCCCATTATTTAGACTCACTTCTCCTGGTTATTGTTTAGAGATCCCTCCAAGGCAGCACAGGGAGCACAGCTCATGAACCACAGCCTGAAATGATTCACCTGAGGCACCAGTTCCTGGAGCTCGGCACATTTCCAGGGCCTGAGGGCTGCCCAGCAAACCTCAGCTTCAGGAGAGAGAGGGAGAGAATGCTGGGGTGACAGAGGAGGAGAAAGTTTTAGGCTGTGACCTCTCTTTGAGAAGACACCCTAACTCTCAGGTCTGTTATCTCCTAACTCTCAGGTCTGTTATCTCCTAACTCTCAGGTCAGTCATCCAGGAGTGCCCCAAATCCATGAGTGAAGAACCCCCTGCTCCAGGTGTCCATGAGGAAGCCCATCTTCCTTCTGTCTGTCCTGAACAAGCCATCCCCCCTCCTTTAGACTCCTGCATGACCATTTCACCCACCCATCCCACTGCATTTGTGGAACGTGGATCTGCAGCAGCTGTGCAGAGGTGATGGGGCTGCCCTGCCTGAGCTGCCAGGAGCACAATTCCAGCCCCAAATTCCCGTGAAAGCCTTCCCAGGGTGTGCTCCCCAATGAGATCCCTTACATAACCAGCCAGCCCAGCGTGAGCTGCACCCAGCAGTTACTGCTGCCTAAACCACGGGCCAGATCTCCCTTTGGGAGAATCCTCCTGCTTTAGGGACTGAGATTTATTCTTTGATGAACACACGACTCCAGGTATTCATGTGGATACAGGAACAGAGCAGAGATCAGAGCAGGGGTGTGCAAACACCTTAATCAGCACTTCAGTCTGTTTTCTAATATTTTGTAGATTTTTCCAATCCTTTTTCACAGCTCCAACAAAGAATAACCCATTAGCTGAACTCAAAAATAAACCCCAACAGCTTCAAGCTATAAATAACCAAGTCAGATATGCAAGATTCTGTAAACTCCTATTTTCACCCTCCAAGGAAACAGGAAAGGCAAGGAGAAAGGGTGGAGTTAGATCCTTTTTTTTTTTTTTTTTTTTAACAGCATATTGCTGTAACAACAGATAAGAGCTCTACACGAACCCTGTGCAGTGTCAGGATCCCAAACCACCACACTGGGAAAGCCTGGAATGATGGCTCGGACAGAGGAAGGTTGGGACTCCAGGCTTGCAGCAGGAAAGCCACAGCACACGGAGCTGGGTGATGGGAACCACGAGCCGGATTTCCACAAGCATCTCTTCCAGGCCTGCAAGGGGCTGTGGAAGTGCAAAGTGCTGTGAGTGGAGCAGTGGCAGACAGGGGAGTAAAGAGAAGAAATTCAAGAAAATCCAGCACTGCGACGCTGCTGTGATCCCGTCTCCCCACTTCGCCGAGGCCACACACATCTGTGCAGGGAGCCGGGTTGGTGCCGAGCAGGAATTCTGGAAGCTCGGATCATTCAATTGTTCAGGTGGGGACCTGAACAATTCCATCATTCCCAAGTGGCTGGCACACCCCACGAGCCAGTGACTGCAACCCCTGCACAGCCACAGCACTCCATCCCCTCAGGAAGAGGCCGTGCAGGTCCCTGGAGGATGTTCAGGCGTCCTCCTCACAGGGAAACATCTCCACGAGCAGTGTGGATGGATGCATTTGGAGGGGTGCAATTTGGCCAGCCCCAGCTCCACGAGGCTGCTCAGCACCTCTCCTCAGCCCAGAGGGCTGCAGGCTTCCCGGCCTGACCCCTTAGCAGATCTCCAGGCTCAATACCCTGTAGGATACCCTAAAAACCTCAGCACCCTCCTCCAATCCACGCCTATCCCTGTTTCTTAACAAGAGCCTGCAAAGCTCATTTTTAAAATTACGGTTCTCATCATATTGAGGCATAATGTTTTTGTTTACAAATGGAGCAAAGAACTGGTATAAATTATGCTCAAGAAAACCCTTTGGCATTTTAACAGGCACTGGGAAGAACCAATTTCAGAACAGTGTCTTATAATGGATGTCTCCATGGATACCTCTTTGTCAGCACCTCATTAGATAAGAGCTGAGCCACGTAAGAGTTCTTCTCCTGCATTTCAGAAGGTACCTCAAAAACACTAATTATGCAAATCTCCATCCTCTTAACTGATGGATACTTGGAAGTTCAGGTGACAAAGTGGATAAGCTGAGCCCTGGCAGGAAAGGAAGGAAAGGTATTTCATTTAGACTCTCTTCTTCTTTATGATTGCTGATGCTTCAACAACTACTGGGGCCACAAAACTGCCTCCCCCACACTTCCCCTCTTCCTCTGAACAGCAAGAAAACAGAAAGGACGACACAAATGGAGATTCCAGGAGCAGCATGTGGGAAACCTGTGGTGTTTGAAAGCAGGAGAGTCTGGGTGGCAGAACATCAGCAGCACCAGCCAGGACCTGGCAGCTGGGAGACACAGCTCAGAGGAGCAAAGTACTCCCAGAGCAGGGACTAATTAATCTCCATAAGGAAAAAGACTTCCAGTAAAACAATAATCCAGCTCTGGTAGGAACATGGGAACCCCAAAGTGGGCTTGACTTTCAGAATGGTATCAATGGCAGCAGAAAGACAGAGACAGCGCTGTCAGGTGCACACCAGACACAGTTAAAAACCTTGGAAATGCGGTGGATTGTGGGAGCTGGGTCCCACTGGAACCTCCAATTTATTGTTGTTCAGCACTTACTGCCCTGCTGAGCCCAGCAGGTTACAGACACTGCAATCCCCTGCTGCTGGAGCAGCTTGGAGCCCACTCGGATCCTGGAAGGGGCTTTTCTATCCCTGAGCAGTCCCTGACAGCCTCACCCACAGGAGAAATCCTTTGGGCTGCCCTCAGTTCTGACGTGCAGCAGCCCCAGGGGATCCCACAACCCCCCGGGATCGCCGGCACGCTGCTCCTGGCCGCACTCCTTGGCTGCTGCCACGCGGGAGCGGGGAAACAGGGAGCTCCAGAGCAGGGAGAACCTCCCAGCAGCAGCCAGCCGGGAGCTCGAGCCCCTTCCCACAGCACCACGGCCGATCCTGTAGGGATGGCCTCCAAAGAGAACATCTTACCAAATCCTTAGGGGGATTATCCGAGACAAGAGCTGCCTACTGGAATTATTTTCACTGGAGACCTTCCTGTGAGGTGTTTCTATTTCGGGCAAGTTACTTTGAAAGCTCAGGAATGAAGTGGAGCCCTGCCAGGTTTCTCACGTCCAGAGCAAAGATAACTCTGCTGAGAAGCTGCCGCTGCAAGGCTTGCACCAAAAACTGGGGTTCAGTTGTAGGACTGGGAAGCTGGGATAAGGCAGGAAGCTGGATCTGCACAGCAGGGTGCACAGGTAAGAGTCAGAGCCTGGGGACGTTGCTGTGTCTCCAGTTGTGATTGGGACCAGCTCAGATCCAGCATAAAACTGGATTCAGACTAGGAGAGGGGGACAGGAACACCGAGAAGAGCCCAGGAAGGGAGCAGAGCTGGAAAATGTCACCTCCAAGCATCATCCTGCTGGCAACTCCCACTCAAGCACAGGCTGGCTCATACCCTCCTCCAAAGTTCACCCAAAGTCCAGTTTACGAGTGTCAGCTTCAAATTTCGGGGTCAGTTCTGAGTGTCCCCATTATCCACGTCCATGAGGAGGATCCTTCCCACTCCCACGGGAAGGCTGCAGCAGCCCGTGTCAGGCACACACAGCACCAGTTCCCTGTGCTTCGTTCCTTGATGGCCGTTCCTTGACAAGGCCTCTGCTGCTCACCTGCAAAAACCTCCTTCCATCCCTGGGAAATTCAGCTGGAGAGTGGCAGCAAAGCAAGGAGATCTCCCTGTTTTCTCCAATCCATCAGTGCCAGGGCTCTCCAGCACTGCAGCCACGGCACCCACGGCCCTCCTGCCTTCCACACGTGGCAGCTCCACACCCACACCCACCTGAAGCACCCTCAGCCCCCACCCCGCCCTGGCACCCTGACAGCGAGCGCAGGAACTGCAAACTCTTCCTTTGCTTCCTGCCACGTCATTTTAGGGAAACAGCCTTAAGATGAAGGGAGGCAGGATGAAGAAATCATTCCCTGGGAGGGTGGGCAGGCCCTGGCACAGGGTGCCCACAGGAGCTGTGGCTGCCCCTGGATCCCTGGCAGTGCCCAAGGCCAGGCTGGACAGGGCTTGGAGCAGCCTGGGATAGGGGAAGGTATCCCTGCCCATGGCAGGGGTGGGATGGGATGAGCTTGAAGGTCCCTTCCAACCCAAACCACTCCATGATTCCATCATTTCTGACTGAGCAGTGACTGTACCCACACTGAGTTGATCAAATATTTCTGGTTTATGTGTCAGCAAACACCAGTGGATTTAATTATGCCAAAATTGGTTCCCTTGTGACCCATCTTCATGATCAGTCCTTTACCTGAGGCCGTGTGAGCAGAAACATTTGGAGTTTTTCTAATGCCAATCACTTGTATGTCGATACTGCCATGCCAAAGAATCCCCCAGCACTGTGCAAAGCCCTTGATTTACCCCTGACCTGCAGCCACCTCAGCAATGCGAGGTGGCAGCTCTAACACAGCACAGCGACCTGAGCACGAGAGGAGGGAAGTTCTCCCCACCTGTGACAAGAAGGCAAAAGAAAAAAAACTTCCTACAGCTTGTTTTTCATCACTGAGACCTTCAGCACAGCCCTCCCAGCCCAGGCAGTGCCTCTGGGACTCTGCCATGCAGGCACAGGGGTGCCTCTTCAGAAGCACAGACAACATAGAAACTTTCGTGCTCTGAATGTGCTGAAAACGGGGGTTTTTTGTGGACCTTCAGGCTGGAGCCACAGAGTCAGGCACCCTAAAGTAAACACTGATGTCCTGCAGCTTGAGGAGAGCTCAGAGGAGGTGCAGGCACTGCTCAAACACAGGAAGGAAACGCTGCAATTTACAGAGAGCACTCAGGAGTCTCCAACGCCGCTCACTTTTTAAAGGGCAGACTTATGCAAACCTTGAGGCTTGAGCATTTTTTTCTCCCAGCTGCTTTCTCTAGGACTCAGAGAACAAAGCCTTGCTGTGCATGAGAAAGGAGATGTATCCATTCCTGACAAAAACCTTCTTCATGTAAGGAAAATTCCCTCAGAGATTTCCGGCTCTCACCTCTGCTCCCCTCTCCCAAGAGGGGCAAACCAGGGCTCCCAGTTCCAACCAAGCACCACTAAACTGTGACTCCCTGAAGATTCAGTGGCACAATTACACTGTGGGAGCTATTTTGAGCTGAACATCTCCTTTTTCAGCAGGTGTGAGGGAGGTGAGTGGCTGGGGTTAACCAAAGCCAGGTTCTGCAGATTGAATGCGCCCTCAGAAATGCCAACGCCTGAATAAAAAGGCTCATAACCTACAGAGAGGGCAGGAGTGGAGAGCAGGCAATTCATTTCTCCAAACTCATTTCCTCCATGACCTGGAGAAAACCATCAGGCTTTTCAGAATTTCATTTGCCTCTTGAGCCTCAGAGGAACGATGGCTCAGAGTCACTGGGGTGAAAAGCTCTGTGAGAGCAGCCGTGCCAGCCACCCTGTGTGGATACTTCTGGGAGGTGACATCCCTTCTGTCACAGGACTTCTTTTTATTCTCCCTCAATTTCCTCAATAACCACAGCTTTCAGAATACATTTTTTAAGACAAAGACGTGCTTGAATATTAATGCTATCGAAAAATAATGGGAGTTGAAAGTGTGTCCTTGATCATGTCTAGACAGGACCAGCTATAATGGATTTCTAGGATCAAGTTAGTAGATATAAATAGATTAATATTACTCAAAGACCTGCAACACCTCTGTGCATTATGCAGAGAGGTGTGATCCTATAGCCTTTCCTGAATATCTGCTGCCTAATGAGGAGCGAAGGAATTGCTCCCTGGGAGGGTGGGGAGGCCCTGGCACAGGGTGCCCAGAGCAGCTGTGGCTGCCCCTGGATCCCTGGCAGTGCCCAAGGCCAGGCTGGACGGGGCTTGGAGCAGCCTGGGACAGTGGGAGGTGTCCCTGCCCAGGGCAGGGGGTGCAATCTTTAAGGTCCCTTCCAACCCACGTGGCAGCACCCCAAACTCCTCCTCACCAGCGCTCAGAGGGATCCTTGCATCGAGCTCCCTATGCCAACCCTCCCAATTCCTCTTTCACGGAGAAAAAGCCTCCGTCAGGAACTGGCAGATGTTTTTGGGAAGGCTCAGCTGGCTTTGAGCCGTGGGCCAAAGCAGCACTTGATCCCCACCAAGGCTTGAGTCTCGGTGCTGCTGAGGATCCCAAACGTTCACTGAGCAGTAAAAACCAGGGAATCTCACAGAGATCTGTCTGCAGGAGTCCAGGAGCCTTTCCTGGGCTTCAGACAGGCCCCATTCCCACTGCTCACGTCCACAGGTTTGTCTCCCCAAGAGCGGCACAGAAATGCTCATCTGGACCCAGAAGTGGCTGGGGAAAAGCACAGAGGGTTGGCTCAAGAAGCATTCCCACCTAGCCAGGGTTCAGCAACACGAAGACCACAGCTGGCAAGAAAGAGGAAAAAATGAGAAAGGAAGGGAAACAAAATGAAAGCACAGGAGCAGGTTCATCGATGAGTTAAGGCTGTTTTAGGTACAAGCCTCGGGGAATTAGTTTAACACTCCATTTCAGCTCCTTTTTCCCATTTTCTTTTGCACCAACTTGCATCTCTCTCCTGTCAGACTTTGATGGCTTTATGTAACTGTTTAAAAATTGAACAAGCTTCTTAACTTAGGTTTAGAAGAACACACTTTTTTGCTTCTCTGTCTCGAATGCACATTAAGAATAAAGATTTCCGGAGAAAACAAGACCTTTTCCATCCTCTGACATCAGCCACTGGAGTACACAAAGCCAAGTCCTTGAGGAGTGGATATTTTGTACATCCTGTTCCAGCACAAGCCGGCGCATCTGCGGCCCCAGAGGGTTTTACAGCGGGGAGCTGGAGAGGAAGACTCATCCCACAGAAAACTCACAGGTTACCCATCCCAGCAGCACCCCCAGTGCAGTGGGGGCGAATCCTAGAAAGCAGGAATGAGGGAAGAAACCCAGAATCTTGGCAGGGAGGTGTGGCAGGCACAGCCCTGAGTGGCACGAGGGGTTTGCCCCTTGGTACAGAGCCTGAGAAACAGCCTGGGACCTGCTGCTATTGTGAGAATCCTTTTTCTATTTTTTTTTTTTTTACTTTAATACAAGCTGAAAACATTTCTGCTCTGTGTGACTGGATGTAAAAGCTTGAGAAGAGCCTCCCTCGAGGCTCAAACAACAGAGGCAAATAGCCCCCACCCTTTTCTGCGTGTTCGCATTTCCTAATTACACCAATTTCTAAGCCAGAGCTGGAGCTGTTGATGCTTCAGGTTGGCAATGCTGATGGAAGAGGCTTTCAGGAAAGCCAGTAAAAATATTCAACAGCAAGATTTGTAATTAAAGCCCTATTTTCCTTGTGATTTGTCTGTTAGAAAGTTCTGTGTTTGCAGTGTGGGCTCTTGAGGGCAAATGCTGCTTTTCTTGCTGTTTGCACAAGCTCAGAGCAACAGACCCAGCCCCAACTGGTGCCACGAGCTTTGTCCAACCAAACACACAGCAGGGACATCTCTCCATGGGCTGCTCTGCTCCCAGCCTGGAGCACAGGGCTCACCCATAGCGCGGGGCCAGGCCTGCACAAGGCACCAGGCGTGGAATGAGCCCAGCTCCAGTTCTGGGGACAGCGACAAAGTGCGCCTGGTTCACGGGATCCCAGAGCGGGGCAGGCTGGAAGGGACCCCAGTGGTGATCTGGTCCCACTCCCTGCTCCAGCAGGGCCATCCCTGAGCACAGGGCTGTGTCCAGACAGCTCTGGAATCTCCCCAGAGAGGGAAACTCAGCAACCACTGCTCTATCAGCCGCACAGTGAAGAATTTCCTCCTCACGTCCAGGTGGAACTTGCTGGGGTCAGTCCCTGCCCATTGCTCTGGTGCCACTGCTGGGCCCCTGGAGCAGAGCCTGGGCCCTGCTCTGAGCCCTCCTTCACACAGGGACAGAGGGATAAAATCCCCTTCTCAGCTGTCTCAGAGCCAGTTCTGCTCCTGGTCGTGGCTGCACCACTTCAGTGTCCATCCTCTGCTCCCAGACCATCCTGCAGTGTCCATCCTCTGCTCCCAGGGATCCTGCAGTGTCCATCCTCTGCTCCCAGACCATCCTGCAGTGTCCATCCTCCGCTCCCAGAGATCCTGCAGCAGCCTCTTCCTGCTCCTGGAGCATCCCTGGGCACGCTGTTCCCAGCCAGCAGGGCCAGACTTCCAGCTGCACCCCTCCCCAGCACTGCTGAGCTTCCCTCAAGTCCCAAAAACTTCCCCAGGGACACGGCTGCCCTGAGAACCACAGCCCCAACAGCACACACCAAATGAAACACCCTGTACCCAACATCTCCCAGCGTGGAAAGCTGGGATGAGTGGAGGCCGTGCTGTGCTGCCCCTGCCAGGGCTGGAAATGCCAAAGTACAGCAAAAGTGGGGAGCTCTCCTGCATCACACAGTGAGTCAGCAAAATTACATTCAAAAAGAGCCCCATTTGCTGTGATTATCTGCTGTTTGTGTTGTGGCTGTGCGGGGGCTCTGACCCAGCCCTGCCCACAGCCAGCACTGTGCAGGGTGGGCTGGCAAACACCAAAAACGAGCTGCTCGAGAGTCTGCCAGTCCCAGGCGCCGCAGTGCTTCCCCCTCTGCTGCTTCTGCTGCCACTTCCCACACCAGGCTGCCACATCCCCTGCCAGGACCCTGCTTCCTTGGGCTTGTCCCTGCCAGGACCCTGCTTCCTTGGGCTTGTCCCTGCCAGGACCCTGCTTCCCAGGGCTCAGCCCTGCCAGGACCCTGCTTCCCAGGGCTCAGCCCTGCCAGGACCCTGCTTCCCAGGGCTCAGCCCTGCCAGGACCCTGCTTCCCAGGGCTCAGCCCTGCCAGGACCCTGCTCCCCAGCTCGGCACAGGCAGCTGCAAACCGCAGCACAACATCTGCCTTCCTGATCAGAGCTTCAAATTGCAAAATCCTGCCCCCAGCGCAGGCTGACGTGCTCTCAGCCCCCATTCCTCACCCATCCTGCACCCCTGGGACCCCAGCAGAGGTGCCCAGACCTGCAGGACGTTCTAAAGCCGTATGGGAGGCAGCTCCTCTGGGTGCCCAGCAGTTCCCTGGTCACCCCCACCCTCAGCAGCCCCACGGTGCCTCCACCAGCCCTGCTCAGCGCTCCGTGCCAAGCCAGAGTTACCCAACTTGTGACCTACTTCTGCCTCGTGCTTCTCCCCCTCCCCGCTCCTGCCCTCAGTCCCCAATTAAATCTGTGTGAGATTTCCTCAATTATCCCCTTCCTGCTAATAGATGTGGAAAGAGGATGCCATAACAATGTATTCCCCTGGCAATGGTTCAAAACACATCTCCGAATTAACGCTGAGGAGTGCAGGATGTAGGGACACTTTAATTAAACACAAACCTATAGAAAGCAGCAGTTAGGTTTAAGAAAGCTGATCTTTTGCTGCCACCACAACAGTTAATCTCAGCTGTGCAGTGAGAATCCTCGTGCTCCTCTTTAATTGACAGGCCAATAAATCAGCACTAATCTCCCCTCTCCGGGTAGCTGTGCATGCTGATGTTCAGCTGGTTTGGGATACAGCAGCATTCCACATAATGCACAGAGATGTGGCACAACCTGCACGGGAATCCTGCGTGGAAAACTCTCCAGGCAAAGCATCCTGATGCCTGAAACCGGTAACAAAACTTGGAGAGGGGACCTGAGCAATAAAAATCCGTGTTTGGGAATTTTGGCAGGAGAAAAACTTTATATGCACCTTCGGAAAGAGGAGGAGCAGGAACAGAGAACTCCCATTTGGAGACATTAAGATGTTCTGATAGGCACTGGCAGTTCTGGATGAATACAGAGATAATTTGAACACGATTTCTAATTGAGACAAAAACTGTCTGTGAGGAATGGGGAATGAGCCTGGGAATCACTCTGCCCATTACAGAAAGGCATCAAGCCTCTGCTCAGCTTTACAGCCCCCTTCCCGCTCATCCCAGAAAAGTATTGTGAGATAAGAAATTGCAAGTCTTCATAAAAAGGAGGCTTTAATCCAATGGCAGCTACATCTGCACACCTACAGCTGCGTTCTCCATACCTGAGTTCCTCTCTTGGCCCAGAACAATCTCCTAACAGCTCGATAACAAACTGCAATTAAACACATCACTGCAAAGGGAGCTCGGGGTGGTGATGCTACAGGAGGAAGAAACAAGATTATTTTAAGCCTGGTGCAGAGTAACTTGCAGCACATTAAAGGAAGCCAGACCCCAGCCCTGCTCCCAGAGAGCTCCCAGGCAGCAAGTCCCTGAGTACACAGCAAACAGCCACTGGGGCGATCTCGAAATTATTTAGGGCACTGCAGTGGATGAGGCTGAAATGCAAAGAGATGAAGGCTTAAGCCCAGGCAGGGTATGAGATGTATGAGATGTGAACCAGCCCTCAGAGCTCTCAGAACCCCAGGAGAACACAGAAAGGACCAGGCTTTCCCCGTGCTGGAGATGGGCTGGGTAGAGGAAGGAAAGAGAACATTTTGTAACTCTTCTCCAGTATTTCTTCACGCTCTGCGTGGGACCTGGATGTTAAAATTACCAACACCTCTGGGAGCAGAGTGCCATCTCTCAAACCCTCAGTATTACCAACACCTCTGGGAGCAGAGTGCCATCTCTCAAACCCTCAGTCCCCTTTATCCCTCAGGAAGGGAGTAACTCCCACCCCACTGAAATTACAAGCAGCGACACTCTGCTTGTCTCTGGAAAACTCACTTGCTCTAAATATCTCTTGAGAGGCTCTAAACAAAAAGCTGCAGCTTCCCCTCTTGCCTCCCTCCCTGTTTGCTCCATGTACACCAAAGGCCTTCGTTTCCACCTTACTGCACATGTACTGGAGCTATTTTTGGCCAAGAGTGACGTGGCTTTGTTTGCATAACTGGGTTCCCACCTCATGATCTGCCGCTCTAATAGTCTGCAAAATAATAGCTGGAAGATGTCTGATTCCCAAAGAAGTGCCTGCAAAGTTCAGTTTGCCTTTGTCTTAAGTCCAAAATAAAAAAACCAAAAAATTTTTAAAAAGAGGAAACAGGCCTTCCTGCAGCATCACTTACAAAATGCTTCAGCAAGATGTAAAACAAATTATTTAGTGATGACCAGCTGGGATGTGGGGATTTAATTCTGCTTCTGGTTTGGATGAGGGTATCAACCCAGAAAAGACAAGCCCAAAGTCACACAGGAAGAAAACCATTTTACACAGTGGAGCTTTAACAACTCACGTCAACCCAAAATATCATCCGCAGGAAATGCAAACTTATCACTGATGGCTAAAAACAAAAGCACAGCTCAAAATAGCAGCATTTCAGATGAGGCAAATACGTCGGTTGGACTATTCTCAACTGTCAGAACTGAGCTGCAATCACAGATCTCTCTTGAGGAATATTTGGTATTTGTCCAGTATTAAAAATAAAATGCAAGATATCTTAGAAAAGAAAGAGATGGCTCAAATAAAGAATGTATGGAAATAAATCCTGCATACAGAAGGATCCAGCCATTGGTTCTTCTTGTCCAAGCCCCAACTCCTAGCAAAAGAGGGGCAAAATCCATTTCTACAAGAACTTTGTCACTGCAAAGCATTGTAAAGGTGGGGTGAACGCTGTCCTGATCTGCACAGCCAACCGAGCCAGGGGAATTGGCCATTTCTGTTTGAGCACACGTGGTTTGGGAAGTACCACGTTCTTCCCTCGCTCCCAGGATGGCGCTGCCCGAGCAAGAGCTCCACATCTGGGCAGGATTATTGCTCAGTTCCGCTTGGGACATCTCCCTCCGCTGCCTGCCCCCTCACCCACCACCCTCAGCCACCCCTGTGTCCAACACTAACAGGGCCTGAGGCATTTCACTCCCAACACTCCCTGGCTCCAGGGAAGCCACAGAGCAATAAATGTGTGGAGTCACCAGGTCACCATGAACGATGTGAGGTCACACAGGACCCCGAGCAGCTCCGTCCCCCACGAAGCCCGGCCACAGTGATGAGCAGGGACAGAGGCTGCGGTGGGGAACAGCTCTCCCTCCTCATTTCTAGTGATGCCAGGATGATTTTTTGCTTTTCTTCTATACCTCTTCCATACGCTCTTTTACATAGCTTTATATATTCCTTGTGCCTTTAGCTTACATAGTTATAACTCTTTAAGTTCGATAACTCCCCTTAGACCCAGTACTTCATTAAGTTTAGAGACCAAACATTCTAAAAGCCCAAAGAAACCAAAGTCCTCTCCAGAACACATTCTGTAAACAAAG
>VXBT01008210.1:154770-175185 GCA_013400235.1 Oriolus oriolus | reverse complement strand
ATGTGCATTTCATCGCACCTAAGGATCTTTAAATAAACACCGAGGTAAAAACCCTTTTTCCCTCTTAACTGTGTGCAGCTCTCTTAATTTTAAGACCAGGATAAGGCATCACTAGGAAGGAATTTCTCACCTGCACAACTCACTGAGCTGCCAGGCATGGGAGGAGAGTCCAGAAACATCTTTCTTACCCTGCACTGGAAGGACAGCGCTGTCCGACTGCTCTGTGCTCCAGCAGGGAATGACAGAGCAGGTACCAGGCAGTGCAGGCACAGGGCAAGCACCTCACAGCACACTGGGCAGCAGGTCTGCCAGCAACTGAATGCCCCACCTGCCCACAGAACTCTGCTTTGGTGTCTCAACCATCCATGAGGTCACTGTGGGGCTGGAAGCCTCCCAGTGCTGAGCCCAGGCCTGTCCCAGGCAGGCAGTGGGAGCCTCCCGAGGTGCTGGAGGCAGCAGTGGCACACACAGCTCAGCACCCGCGAGTCCCCGCTCCCAAGGTGAAGGCAACCCCCAGCCCAGCTGCCGTCAGCACTGCCTGGGCTGCTCCAGAGCACACAGCACGGCCAGGGCACCCCAGGGCGTCACTGCCATGGAGGATTCTCCAAACACTTCCATTTCCCTCTGTCTCTTTGTTTTCCTGCTTCCCGGAGGATCTCCTGGCTGCAGCAAGGCAGGCCTGGCCCTGCTCGCAGCGTGCTGCTCGCTGTTCCGCTCAGTCCCCTCCCAGCACCACGCTGACACTGATTTGACACATGCACTGAGACATCTGAGCACCTCAGACACACCAGGTACCCCCACAGCACAGCAAGTCCCCTTTAAAAGACACACAAATCACTTCCTGACTGCAGTGGGACAAGCTCGTTTCTCCAGGCAAGTCTAAAGCCACCTCAAAATTTGGGAATGTGTCAAGAGACAGAGCTGAGGAGCACCCGTCACACAAAGAGCAGCGGTGGAGTTATTCCTGCTTTTAGCTGAAGTCCCTGCATGAGGAGGGGTGTGAAGGGAGTCACTCCAGTGACTCACCCCTCCTGGAGGAACCTGTTCCCGGGCATCTCGCTCCAGCTGCAGTTTGCAGCAGCCCCTTGCTGGCTTGCAGCAGCAGTTCTGCTTCCCTGTCCCTGCCCAGATCACACACGGCGTCCCTGGGGACAGCCCTGCACGGGACACCAGCAAAGTGCGGCAAACACAGCACTGGGTGAGCCTGGAGATGTGCAGGAAAAACAGCTTCACCTGGGAGGCAACCTGTGCCCAAAGAGCTCCCCACACCCAGCAGAGTTAAACCCACTGCTGAGGGCAAGAGTGGTCCAAGGCCAGCGGCCAAAGGCCCTCCAAAGGTGGTCCCATGCTGTGTCCCCAGCAACGGGGTGGTGTCTGTGCTGCTGCTTCACAGTGGTGCAGTCCCTGCAGCCTCCCCACTCCCCCAGAGGATGCTCCTGCCTGTGCTGGTGCTCACAGTCTGTCTTGGTCCTGTGGTGGCAAACAGGATTTCACACTGGTGACAGCAGCGCTGCAGCCAGTTGTTATTCCACCTCTTTTCCAGGGGCACAGCGGTGCAAACCCTGATCCAATCCCAGCAGAGCTACCCTGAAATGTCTATTCTTGTTCAGATAAGACTGATCTCTCGAGGTTTTTGGACAACAGGATAATATATTTCCCTAGATATTAGAGACTGAAAGAGATTTATTAGGGGAATTATTCTCTATATTCTGTGCGGTCCATTAAGAGATGAAGCTTTCCCTGCTCCATCGAGGAGCTCATTGCAGGCCATGTGACTGCACTAACATAATACCCAAGTCCCCTCTGCAGCCTCTTATCCTGTTCATTTCATACTCCTCCAAGTACAAGCACAGTGTTGGGTCAATTCAATTGATGTGTCCCCAGTTCAATTCACGTGTCAAAACCTCCATAATTCTGCAGGACAAAATTAGACCCTTTATTCCTTCCTTTGGTACCAGGGACAGCTTGTTACCAAATCCTCCTCCAGCTTCTTGAACGCCAAGGGCAGAGCAGAACCCAGCCAGAGCAGCTGCACTTTCCCTGTGAGCCCCAATTTTCAGGTGCCAGCCCCTCAGCAGCGTGGGCAGGTGCTCTGTGTTTGGGGTTTATGAACACCCCCCCTCCAAACTGCACGAGGAGCATCACATTCAGACAGCTTGGGGAGAACAGCAAAGGGGATGGACCCAGATGTTCCTTCCAGGTCATCAGCAGAACCAAATCAGTGCTCTGGGCACTGTGGGATCGCACAGCTCCTCACAGGAGCAGGACACTGCTCCTCCCTCTCCAGGATCCCAAGGGAATTGTCCTTGGCCACGTCAGGCTGGTGATGCAGGGGAGCACTCAGAGCTCATCTCAGAGTCCAGGGATGCACACACACCACAACCACTGCCCTTCATCCCGTGGGGACTTTCTGGGTGTATCCACACCCACCCAGTGGCTTCAGCAGCACTTTTGTGATGCATCCCCAACCTGATGCATCTCAGGATAGAACCTCAGCAGCTACAGAAGACGTTCTGGAGCTCTGACCTGTGCTTTTACCTGTCCCTCCCAAATTTAGCTCCTTTTCAGCTCAATACTGGTGACACCGCAGCGGCCTCGAATCACGAACGCAGCCAGGGCTTAGGACGCACCACAAAAGCATTTGTTCCAATATTTACTCAGGGATTTTTCATGCTACACCTACCACGGACTTTAGTTTATTGGGAACACAGTGCACTGGGGAAGGGCAAACCACAGAGTCTATACTGCTGCCAAGCAAAATGTCATTAAGGTTTTAGCAATGCAACACAAATTGAGTTTACATTAAAGCTTCTTTTGTATAAACCATATCCCAGAGTGAAACACAGTGACAGAGCTGAGTAATGAGTTGAAGCAGAGCAATCAAGGTGGAACTACTGAGCAATAGGAGAAAGGAGCCGCTCCAAAGTGCTTTTTAAAGTTAGGCTGAGAGCTCCATTTGAACTATAGGAGTGATTATGTACAGTCACCACTGCACACACATTCAATACCATGTAGGATGCAGTACCTACCACCTGCAGCTGCACAGAGACACCCCGAGGTTCAATGGCACTGTAATAACCATCATGAGCTGGAAGCTGAGATTCTTCTTAATATAGGACTTGCACATAACTGCTGAAAAGCTGAGAAGTCTGGAACTTCAAATCTCTCTTGTGCTACCCAGCACATAAGCTCACAACTCAGAGGTGACCATTTGTCATTTCAAACCTCTCCTTGGAAGGATTCAGAGTCACTGGAGCCCTGTTTGTCCCCAGGAGTGCTGGAAACCACCTGTGCTATGGCACTGCTGGAGCATCACCAAAGCCAGCAAGGGTTATGCCCCCCCCAGGCCTGCTCTGCACAAAACCACAGCACTTCTGAACGTTTCCCTAAACAACCAGAGCGTGGTAAGGTGGGAAGCAGCACTCATTTCTAGTTCCAGGCTTCCTAATGTGTGCTTTGCACTGCTCCTCATCCCGCTCCCCGGTGAGTGAGCCCAGAGCAGGGCCCGCTCACGCGAGAGCGATGCAAACGGGCTCAGGGCTGACCCGGAGCTCACAGCCCCAGCTCTGCGTGCTCTGCCCCGCTCCCAGAGCACAGCACACCACACACAGCACAGCTCAGGTGCTCAAAAGGCTGCACTGCTGCAAAGCCCAGGGGTGCAGGGACCCTGGCTAGGCACTCCTCACACAGACAGATGGGGCTGGATCACAGCCCTGCAATGTTCTCAATCCCTGCTTCCCCCTCGAACGAGGAAGCCAATTTTGATTTATTTTAACAACAGCGCGCAGACAGAGTTTCTCCAAACTTGCAAAAAACATTTCTAAATGGCTAAATATGAAAAAAACCCTCCATAAAGACTTCAGAGCACTGCTAAGTAGAGCAACATAATAGGTTTATCAAGATATAAAGCAGCCCTCCCCAAAATATATGGCTCAGACATACCCTGCCAGCAGAAGTAACTCAATGTTTAAGATGAGGGAAGAGAGATTCAGCGAGGATTTGTTTTCCTGGCAGCCCTCCATACGTGCACATAAACCTCTCATAGCAGCACACTGATATTTAAACTAATTAGCACCAGGAAAGCCACGGGACTGTGCTTTATTCCCAGGGACACGAGGGCTCCAAAATTGCATCCTGCTCACTTCCCAAGGTGCTGCAGCCCCGGAGCCCCAGCACACCCCCCTTCCTGCCCGAGCACACAGGAACACGGGGCAGGACACTCAGCAAAGGGAAAAAAATCCCCCCTCTGCCCAAACTGCCCACTCAGCACTCCGTGAGAGGATAAAAATAGCAGCCAGGAGAGCTGGCCCTGAATATCAAGCAGCACTCCCTGCTCGTTGCAGCACAGCGAGAGCAAGAGAGAGCCCAAATCAACTTCCCCTTCACTCTGTTCTCCTGGAGGCTGCACGTTGCCTGAATTTCCTATTCCTCATAAACACAGCCAGTGGGGATTTAGCTCTGGGGAGCTGCAGGCTGGCACATCCACCATCATCGCTCTGGCAACCCCCCACCAGCCTCTGGAAAGAGCTCCTGACTTCCAGAGGAGAAAGGACAGGCTGGGGGGGTGGGTTTTGTGAATATTCAACACCTCTGCACAGCAGGCCTGCCTATTATTAGTATAGGGGATGTCAAAGAAGCTCCTCTCATGCAAAGTTTCCAGTCTAGCTAATTAACAGTGGCTTCCTCCAGCATATAAATTTGGGCTTTTGTCCCTGGTACACGAGCATGCAGGGCAGGAAGGGAGGGAAGGAGCAGAGAACAGGAATGGCTGCAGTCGTCTTTAAAGGCTGGAAATTAAATCTCTCATCACAGGTAAGACAGAGAGAACTAACACACATCCAACACACTGAGAGGATGCTTGCCACTTTAGGAAGGGCTGAGTCTCCTCCTGGAGCACACCCCCAGAGTATCTGTCTGTGGAAAAAGCTGAGATGATTTTGACTGGGCAGCTAACAAGAAGCAAAAAGTTCCCTCACAAGGGGCAGCAGAGCCCAGTGCCAAACAGCACCCACAGATCTCTGGGCTCAAGAGAAGCTCGTTTCCCTTTCCAGCTCCACATCCTTCCCAGCTATCACCACAGCAGTTTCTTAGCTGACCTTTCCCAGACTTCAGCAGTGTTTGGCTTGCTGAGGTTTCAGTTTTCCACAGCCTCTCCAAGGGTCTCCGTTTGCAATCTGAAACAGGCCTGGCTTCATCAGGATGCTCAGGGCACAGACAATTCACAAGGAATTTTGTGCCAAAACAGCACCTTGGCCTCCAGGACGGCTATGAAAGCTGCAAAGGCCCCTCCTAAAGGATTAATAAAGTGATTAATTAAGGTGCAATAAAGTGATTAATTAAGGTGGACCAAATATATCCATGCACTGGTCAGTACCAGATCCTGAACATGGGAACAGCTCATGGATAACACATCTGAGACATTCCAAGGCAGGGCTTGCACACTGCACAACAGGGTATTTCACTGCTCTACTGCTCTGCAGACACGTGCCTTTATCCTGGCCCCAAGGACAAACAGCTTTATTGGACCTGGATCATTTCATCTTCCAGGAAAACTTTGTTCAAAGCTTTCGATGTTCAGCTTGTCTAAAACCAGAACAGCCTTCCTGAGTTGAAAGAAGCAGTTCATGTCTGGGCAGCAAGGCAGGACCCAAAGGGAAAGGAGAGAAAAAGAAGGGCTGAGCTCCTTGTCTATCTCTCCTCTGCCTTTGTATCTCAGCCCACAAAAACTCAGCAAAGAAAACAAGAGTGATGCAAGATGGAACTCCAGAAAGTCACCAGTGCCCAAAACTCCAGCAGTCCATCCCTGCACGCTTTTTTCCCTGGAAACCAACACCCAACACAAGGAGCAGGGAGCACTCAGCCTCACTCACTGCCCACTTACTGCTCCCGTGATGGAAAAACACACACAGAGGCCAGGGCCCCCCTGGAAATCACATTTCAGGAAGGCAGTTCATCAAATATCAAAGGGGAAAGGAATACAATAAAGGTCTGGTAAGCAAGGACAGCAATGGGGTGGGAGAGAGCCACGGACACACAGCCGCAGGAGGTCAGATCCCCTCGCCACTCCAGCAGGGAAATTCCTGGCTCCCAGAGCATCCTTTGTTCGTGTGCCCTACAGGAACAACGAGGCTTAAACCTCTTCTGCCGTGCTCACTAGAAAACTCTGCCTGCATCACAGTGCAAGCTGGAAAATCTGTTGGGTGCCAGTGAAACCAGACTCAGGAGCACTACAAATCCAAAACATGACCACGAAGTAACCAAGGCCTCCAGACTTCAAACACAGGGCACAGCTGAAAAACCAACCCCCCACCCAAGCAAGGAAACATATCAGACAAATTATACCATTTTTGCCATCTTTTCTGAATTTTTCCCAGAGAAAAACGTGAACATCCCCAGGCCCACAACAGCTTTTACTTCCCCCACTAGAAGCATCATTCACAAAAAAAGAACCAAGTGGATTGTGCCTATATTTGCAAAACACTTTGGGAAAGAAGCAGTGACATGAATTTGTCACCGAGATGGTGCTGGGAGCAGCACCAAACCCAAAGGACACATGGCTAAAAAGGGAAGGAGAAAAAATAAACCCATCAAAACCACGGAGCAGATCTGAAGGCGATGGGAAACGTCACAGCTCCCTCCACCTGCAAGGAACACTCAGCCACAGGCACAGGAGGCCCAGTGACACTCCACAAGCCTCTGCTGTACATGGAAGGGACACTGATTTGGGGGAAAGGACAATGCATCTGTGCTTTCATTGCTACAAAATAACAACAACCCAAAACACCCCCATCGGCGGCTGAAGGACCCGGGGACTGAGGAATCTGTTAGTTGAGCAGATTGGGATAAACACAAAGGCCAAAGCAGGCAGAGGCACGTTCCACACAGCTCCTTACCCTACTGATCTGCAGCTTCTCAGCTCCAGGCTTGAAGAGGTTCCATCGACGGCCGCCGTTCCTGCAGTTCCCGCGCACCTTCAGGGTCTTTGAAGCCTGTTCGTTCTCAGCTGCCAGGAGAAAATCCACGGGAACAAAGGGGAAAAAAAATGGAATGACAAAAGATAAATGCTGTGCTTTAGCTCAGGCTGGGGGCGGAGGCTGTTCTTTTAAATGAAAGAAACAAAATTGTTTGCAAGAGACTCATTCAACCTCTCCTTTAGAAAAAGAGAGCAGAGAGTATATTTAGGTGCTTTGTTCAGTGCTCTTGGGATACAAGAGAAATAGTGCAGCTTGGATACTACAAAAAGGCAGAGCCGGGAGCCACATCCCGAGGTGAGGTCAGCCCAGCCGGGTGTGGAGCCAGGATTCTCTGCCAGGAGCTCCAGGAGGAGCAGACCCTCATCACCCTGCACAGGGCAGCAGCTCCCTGGCTCACCACTGCTCCAGCAGCAGCACCTGCAGCAGCCCCAGCTGCACAGTCACTGCGGCCCACAGGATGCCAGGCCTCGGAAAAGAAACAGCTCCTCGAATTTACACCCAAAACAAAAATGGGTAAGGCCATAAAAGCTGTTTTTTCAAGGAAACTGGGCTAGTTCTCAGCCCCAGCGTTTCAGGCCAAGCCCTCACAGATGCAGTTCTGCTCTAGCTTTGAGTGATACCACTCACATCAGACCCCAGCCTGGCCTTGCACATGGCACTACCCAGGCACAAAGCAGCCTGTGAGAAAGAAGCAAATGAGCTCTACTTTTCCAGTCAACCCAAATTTTCAGCTCCGCATCCTGTCCCTCTCCTTTCGGGGTGAAGCTGCTATTTCTGTGCGAGACCAGAGTTTTCCCTCCCACATTTGGCAAGCTTAGATTTTAATCCCTTCTTCCATCAGGCTCTTCACTTCCCCTGGCCTGGAGGGAAGGAAGCAGAACTGAGCACCACCGGTGCCCCCACAGCAGCTGCCAGCACAGGTCCATGTGATCCAGGCAGTGCATATACATGGTACCTGCACCTCCACAGGTATCCCCAGCACCTGGAGGCTCCTCATCCCAATCCTGGAGCAAAGATCTACAGGAAGCAGCCACGTTCTGGAATTCTTCCTCAAAGATGCACAACACTAAATTTCTGTCTCCTGACGTACCTCTAACTCAGGCAGATGTTTCAGACTGTGTCAGTCCTGAGGGGTGTGAGACCAGGATAAACAGTTCCAGGCTTTGGGACAGTGGAGACCCCCAAACCAAACAGGTGGGGGCTCTGCTGTGCCCAGGCCGGAGCGCAGCAGGGCTGGGATCCTGCTGCAGGCTGGCTGGGCAGCCATCCCGATTCTCTTCCAGCGTTGCTGGGAGAGAGATTGCACTGAGACCTATTTCCTCAATGCTGATGCAGGCAGCCTGCTGCTATTTTTAGCAGCCCACATTTCACTTTGGAGACTCTTGGAGAGCCAGGCTGCAGCGCGGTGCCGATTATAGCGGGAGGCTGCTCGCGGCTCCGGAGCGCGGCGGGCGCTGGAGCAGCGCTCGGGAGCGGGATGCGAACAGGGAACGCTCACTCTGAGGAGGGTGTGTGACTCCCCTGTGCTGGGAACGTGTGCACCCCACCAGCAGAGCCACCAATTAACAGCACAGGCAGCCAATTTGCCTTGTCCTCCCTAGTTCTTCTTAACCCTGATGTGCTGCCACCATCCATCAGCCGCCCGGATCCCCGGAGCGCTCCCGAGCAATGCCAGCACAATCTGGCAGCGCTCCCGTGCTTGCCCATCGCTAAATCACAGGATTCTTCATGCCAGCAGTGGCCCTTCAGGAAATAATTTCCTTTCTCTCATTATCAATCTTTTTAATTAGGAGGTTCAAAAAATGATGTCATCTATTCAGCCGTCAGCCAATTTACCTGCCAGCACGAGACCCTGCCAGCAAATACGTTCCACGGTGCTCTCTCTGGTGTCACTGGGAGCAGGACAGATGCAAAGAGGTCATCCCAGACTTTGGCTCACGAGATTCCCTCCTTCATCATGAAAAGTATGCAAAAAAAGCCCCTCACTTCTTGTGTCTCCAAACAAACATCAGCCTTGAGTTGTGATGTCAGTATCCATCAGCACTCATCACCTCCAAAGGGGGAGTACTCGGTGAGTACTCACCACAGAGGATTCTTAGAGGACAGAAATCCATGAGAAAACTACCAAATATAAACTCCCACAGCAGCTGCTGAACAGCTTTTACACCTCACGTGCCTACCCCTGTTCATCCCCTCATAACCAGATTATGGGGACTGTGTTCAGAGGCATTACAGAGAGAAAACACCCTTATTCCATAAACACACTGAGCACAGGGAGATCCTATCAGCCAGCCAGAACCTCCTCAGCACGCGGCTATCGGAGCTCCCTCACCTGGATGGAACCAGCACGGATGCAAGCCCCACTCCTGACTTTCCCCACCCTCTGCAGGATGGGTGACACCCAAAAACCAAAGCTGGGAGAGAAGAGCCACTCACCTCGTCTGCGGAGCAGGTGCTGCATGCGCCCTCCCACCTGGTCCAGCCCCATCGGGGTGCTCTGCGAGAGGGGCTCGGAGCGGCAGCGCTCCACCAGCACCTTGAAGGGCGCTGCCTGCGGGGACGGCTGCGAAGGGTGAGACGTCGGCTGCCAACAGAAGGGGCACAGAAAGATTTTACCAACAGGAGTCAAATCTCAGGCAAAGCACGCACAGGACATACAGTAATACACAGAATTTCCAGGACAGTGCAGCACAGCTCGCTGCAAGCTGCACCCGGTGCATTTCTGACCGCAGGACCTGCTGTGCAGCCCCCAGTGCCCCCACTGCACGGGGCTCACACCTCGCTCAGCTTTGAGTCCAACACTTCCACAGGCACTGAGTGTCCCAGAAACTTCTGGGAGTAACCTTGATGGAGACCCACTTGCTGCTCTGCATTTTGGGGTGAAGCTTCTCTCCCATTCCCAAGTCCCAGCAGGAGCACACACAGGGAAGGAATTAGCTGGTGCTGAAGACCCCGCACCAGCAAGGGCTGGCTGCTTCCTACGGACAGCAAGGAGCAGCCAAACTGGCTGGCAGCTCACTGATGACAACAGCTAACCACACATGTCCTTGCATCTATAGCCTACAAAATACTGACTTGAATAAAACAGTTGCAATTGGTTGAAGCACCCAAAAAATGGTGAAATACCTCAGTTCCGCCTCAGCGCTCGGTAACACTAATCCAAAGAATCGGCATTTACAGCTAAGTGGAGAAAAATGTTGGCGTTTTCCTCACTCCCAACTTTTATTGTTCTATTCCAGGAAGAAAAGTTCCTGAAAATGACAACTGTACCGTGACATTTTGCAGAATGGAATGTTCTTTTTAAAAACATCACAATTCAAACTCCTACTTTTCATTTTATTCTCCGTGACATGTGACACCGTGGCAGTCTTGTGTATAATCTTAGAGTCAAGAAATCAGAAGGAAAACCATTTGACAAAGGTCAGGTTCAGCGAACAGGAGGTGTTCTCTCTGGGAGGTCTCTAGGCTCAGTCACAGACACATCTGTCACACTTCCAGGAGCCTGCTAATAACTGGGTGCCTGGGATGGTTTGGTGTCTCCATCCTCAAGACTCCAGCAGCTCGTTTTCGCTGATGTGCTGTTATTTTCATTTGCAAATGAAGAACAAAGCAGACAGGCTGTAATTACCCCAAAGGAAAGCTGTGGAGGAATTAAGGCTCCATCTCCCAGCACCAGCATCATATCCAGTGAGCCAGCACTCTTTTCTCAGCTGGAAAACAGCTGGGAGGAGGTAAAAGCCAAAGAAAACCTTCCTTCCAGGGAAGTTTTGGACACAGAATCCCTTTAGCACAAGGCCAGCGATGCCCAGAGGTGCCCCTTCCCATCACTACTCTGATGCTCTGCTGTAACTTTTGAGGCTGGGAACGAGATAAAGGAAAGGCACACCATGTGTTTAAAGAAAACATGTGGAAATCTGAATTACCCGTGTGTTCCATGGCTGGTTATATCAGCTTTGCCAACTCAACCTGCCTTCCCCAACAATGTTAAAAATACATTTCCCAAAAAACCCTACCCCACTATAGATAGCACTAAAAATAGGCTTTAATTCAAGATTTTCCTAGCACCTCCTGGTTATTATGAATACAAGAATCTGAGCAGCTTGCAGATAGGCTTTAGAAGTTTAGTCTCCTCTAAAAATAAAATGATTGTCAGACACAGCCATATTAAAAGCCATAAATACCCAAAATCTTCATTCTGCAAGTAAATTGCACCTCGCTGCAGACAGGAACACAGCACGCTTTTAGCAACAGCAGGATTTACAAAGTAAAGCACTGCTTCTTCATTTGGAAGGACTATAAACTCTTTTGTTACAGCAGGCTGAGACACAACCCAGGAGCTGAACAACCAGGAGATGAAGAAAGCTCTGAAGATCAACTCTCCCAGATACCATTTCCTGGTCAGCGTCATTCAGCAGTGGGAGGGAAGGGACAAACCCACTCAGCAATCCCATCTCCGCAGCTGCTCCCACAGTGAAACAATCTCGAGCTAAAGGTCACCGTGAACTTGCTGGGCATCACCTGCACTTTCCCAGCAAACACAGAAAAGGGAAGTCGCTGGATGTTCCTCTTGGGAAAAGGCACTTGGAGCTGCACTAGAGCCAAACCCCAAAGCTGTGGGAGGATGTGAGCCGTGGCCCAGCTCTCAGGCAGCAGATCTGCGAGCCCATCCCCTGGCACGCGCAGGCACATCAGTGACCCTGCGCTTCCATCGGACCCACCGCGCACGGAGAGGCTCCTCCTCCCACACAGGAACCCCAACAGCCTCCTCGTGCCCCGACAGCACCACTCAGAGCAGCACCAGGGACAGCCTTTGTGGCACTGGGACAGTTCGGATCCCGAGTCCAGGACCCGGAGGAACAACCTCAGCTGCTCCAAGGAACACCTGCAGCGATGCAGGAGTTTGAGCACACAGCCCCTTACAGAGCCCTGAAACCAAACACAGCACCCCATCGGCCTGGCACCGCATCCTACGGCACACACAGCTTGTGCTCAGGCTGGCAAGCCCCCCGTAGAAATCTCATTTTCACACTTCTGGCAATCTTAATTCCCCCCAGAGAACGGCCTCACAAACCCACCTGGGGTCCATGGGCAGCCACAACAGCCAGAAGCAAGCTGCCGCCTGCAAACCCTTTGGAGACAAAATTCTGAACCCCAAGGAAAAGATTAAGCTTTCTGTTCCACAAGAATAACCTCTTATTTCCCAAACGAGCCAGCAGAGGGCACAGAAAGACTGCGGTGAGAGCCCTCTGCTCTGTCACTGCCAGGGTGACGCGAGCCCAGAGGCTCCGAGATGCTCCCGGTCGTGGCTCTGGGACAAGCAGGGACCTCAAACTATTGCAGATCAACAAACCTGAAACTTGTTTCCGGGTCCTAAAAACTCCAAACTGACACCTGCAATAGGCACTCAGCTGCCTATTTTGCAACCTTTCCTCCTGTCACTCCAAAGGAGGTATGAGATAACCCACAAACCCCGTCCATGGATACATCAGCCAGTTTGGAACCCTGATGGAAAGCTGGGATTGCAAATTACATGGTATCAAAGCTGCTTTCCATCGAAGCATCACCTCAAGCTACTGGAAGTGGTCAAAGACAACTCCTGAGGCTGTGCCTGACTTCCTGCAGCAGCACTTTCCCTGTTGGGATGCTGCGGTGTTTTTAGAGGCAGGATGAGGATAATTCACTTCAGTGGAGACATGGAAAATGGAAATTCTGACCAAAAACCAGTGAAACCTCCATGTCATCTTTTCCTCCATTTCTCCTATCTCTCAGAGTAAGGATGGCACTTTGATTCCAGAGCTGCAGCAGCGGGAATGGAGCAATGCATTTCCCACTGACAATTTGTTTTGACTTTTATTGTTCTTCCAATTCTTCAAAACATTTTATCTCCACCGTTTCACAAGTTCCCAGAACACATGAGAATTTGGGATGGGGTCTGAAAGCGACTATCAGGGATGTGCTTTTCTACTTTTCTACAGCAGCTCTTCTCAAACGGTGCTGCAATGCTATTTCCTTTAAAGCACCAGGATCGAACCCCACCCAACTACTTGCCCATAATAACTCTCAGCTCTTGCCCAAAGACATCACAATTTTAAAAGACAAGACCAGGAAGCAGAAAACAGGGGCATTAATTGCAAGAGATTACAGCTGGACAGATTCACTTACTGACAGAACCAATGTGCAGGTCCCCTAAATCCCACTTCAGCCATCCCCTGTGCTACACCAGCCTCCGTTTCTCACACCATCTCTCCACAGGAGTCCCTGTGGGAACAGCCACTTTAATGCTTTTTTTGGGACAATACTGAAGCTGTTTGGGAAATGCTTTCTGCCCTCCACTGCTCACACACTGTAAAACTGCTGGGGAACTTGCTCACAGCAGCTGGCCTGGCCAAGCCACCCCGTCCTGGCAGCACCTTCTCCCTGCTTGTGGTTGAGCACTTCCCTTGAAATACAAATCCTGCAGTGAATCAGAGCAGCCTGGAGTGCAGGCAGCAGGGCCAACGACTGTCCTGAGGAACAGGTGCCAGCAAAGAGATGGATTGAGCCCTAAAACAATAAGAGGCTGGAGTTTGCTGCTACTGTCACGCTCAGGCTGCAGTTACTCCTCTTCCATGTTTATTTTTGGTAAAGTGTTTCCGAGTGCCGCTCCCTGATGGGAGATAGGCGAGCAAATCCCTGGGGTATCTCAGGTCATTTGTAACTGGAGCTGCTGGCAGACTCTCCAGGGCTCTTCCTGTCCAGGAGATCCCTCCTTTAGGCTCCCTTTGCCCTGGCTTTGATGCCACCACCAGATCGCTGTGCATTTCCAACCGTGCAGCAGGAGTTCCTGGGGTGCAGGAGGTGTCCACAACCCAGCTGGGGCTGCCTGCCATCCCTCCCACCCTGCTGCTGCTCCTGCCCAGGAGGCAGGCGGCCCTCCCTGCCGGAGGAAGCCGTGGCAGCCCGGAGGTCGTGTGCTATCGCCACGCTCCACGGGAACTCGGGGGAGGTTTCCTGCCCAGTTATCTCAAGCACCATATTTAAGTTTCTTGGTAATGTTTGTAAGCTGCAACAGCTGAGCTGGGGCTTAGGGCATCTCCTGTTCACACAGCTGAGCTGGGAAAGTGCTGGGATTGTGCCCTGAGAGCACTGGGATCAGCCCCTGCCCTCCTAGCGGGGATGCGGCTGCTCTGGGAGCAGAGTGCCGCTATTTCCCTCTGCTCCACTCCATCCTTTCGTGCCTCTCTCATCTTGCTGCTGCCCACAATACTTTCAGCTTGGTCCCTGGGAAGGGATATCAAACCACAGCCCTCTCAAGTTCCTCCTAAAAAACGTTTCTTCCAGAAACCCCAAGCAGTGACCAAGCACCACTCACTCCTCTGGAGCGCCTGGGATTACACAGAGCGCTTCTGTAATTCTTTGTATTACACAAAGCAGAGCAGAGAAACAAACCCAGGAATAACTAACAATACTACTGCCTGTTTCAGCTGCGAGTCAGAAGTTCAGATTTTTCCCCCCCCAGCATTTCTAATCTGCTGCCAATTTTCAAACACTTCCCCTCTTGGCTCAGGAGCTACTGTGACCCCTTTTCCAACAGGGAACAGTGTCACCACCTCTGGAATATCTCTTGTCTCTCCAAATCCAAAAGGAAAAGAGAAAGTTTCTTCACAAATCAACCTGATTTTTCTACCTGGCATCTTGAAAAAAGAGAAAGTCCTCATTCCAGCCTCAGCTAACCAGCAGGTACCCAAAAGAACCCTAAAGCTGGGCTTCACACTGGCTCCACAGGACTTCTGAGGTTCCCCAGCAATAACCTGGACAAGACAGATTTGTAACACGCAGAACCTAGTCCAAAATGCATTGTCCACTGAAATGTTTTGAGGATTTTAAGGGCTTTGAAAGACTTGCTTGTACCAGACAGGAACGTCCTGCCATGACTGGAGCCACCAGCATTGCCCACCTCTCATTCATCACCCACCCCATCACTCCCACGACTATTTTAGGTAAGAAAACACAGAGGCCAAAGCAAATTCTGTTTGCCCACAGAGCACTCAACTCTCAATTTGGCAAAACCCCTCTTCTTAGGAGCTTCTACTTCAAATGAACTTAAATGCAGAGAGGAAAAAAACTGAAGGTGGTGCCTAGAAACATGTGAACTGCTATACCCTCTTCAAGAGACACTGACACACACAAAGGGTCACAGCAGAAGCAGCTCTGCAGGTTTAACTAAGGGCTCCGACTGATATAAAAGCTGTGCCTACTGCCACCATTCGCAGGACAACCTCCTCAACTGGAAATGCCAATGAGGATTTAAAAAATAAAAATGCTTTCAAGTGCAAACCAGCTTCGTAAGACGTACAACAGCGTGGTCTTGTTGCAACCCTCACAAAGCTGCTCGTACCTTCCCATTTTTGAGCCGTCCGGAGGAGACAATCCTGGAGACGTGCACTTGGAAGGGCCTGCACTCTGTGCTGCAGTTGAACTCCTCCACTCTGTCCATGACCTCCACAGAGTTCTGTTCCACAAATGAAGTGGTTCCCCGCTTTTTAATGCGGCCACCAGGCTGTTCCAAACCCTGCCTTTTCACTGTGGAACACTTCAAAAAAGTCACTACAGAAAAGTCAACGTCGGCAACTGCGGAACAGCCCATGTCCCCAGCGTCCAGAGCACCCTCAGGAATGGCGTGAGAAGGTGGCAGGTCCCTGCCTGTGATCTGACTCTTCTCCAGAGTACTGACGGTGTCTTGGATCTCTTCAGCCAGAGCTGCCTGTGGAAGGTGGATCAGAGCCTCAGCTGCTGCAGAGACGTCACCATTGGCAGCTGGGGAATGGTCCGGGCCCACAGCGTCCAGCTTAATCACAGGAAGGTCAGGAGAAGGGGGCACATCCCTGCCACCAACCTGCGACGTCTCTGGAGTACTGCCCGAGTCCTGAACCCCCAGCTCACCTCCTGACAAGTCTTGCAAAGGCAGCTCAGGACGTCTCAAGTCCTGATTATCCAGTTCTGTCCTTGAAATCTCCTGAGCCACAGCTGGAGATGGATCCACATCTTTAGCAATCACTGGGGCACAAGCCATGTCCTCAGTATCAAGTTCAGTCAGTGATGTCTGTGGAAGGTGGGTCTGAGCCTCAGTCACTGCAGGAAAAGCACCATCAGCAGCTGGAGAACAGCCCAGATCTGCAGCATCCAGATTACTGACAGGATTATTCACAGCAAGATCAGGAGAGGGTGGCAGGTCCCTGCCCACGACCCTCTCCAGGGTACTGCCAGCGTCTTGAAACTCTAGCTCACCTCCAGACAAGTTTTGCAAAGGCAGCTCCGGATTTCTCAAGTCCTGATTATCCAGTTCTGTCTCTGAAAGCTCCTGAGCAACTGCTGGAGACGGATCCATGTCTTTAGCAACCACTGGGGCACAAGCCACGTCCTCAGTATCAAGTTCGGTCGGCAATGCCTGTGGGAGGTGGGTCTGCACTGCAGTTCCTGCGGAAAAGTCCCCACTGGCAGCTGGAGAATGGCCCAGGTCCACAGTATCCAGACTATTCACAGGAAGATCATGAGAAGGTGGCAGGGCCCTGGCCATGACCTGGGTCTCCTCTGGAGTAGTGCCCAAGTCCTGAATCGGTTCAGCCAGAGCTGTCTGTGGAAGTTCAGCCAGATCCTCAGAGGGGTCTTTGCTATTCAGCTCAGTGAAAGAGCTGTCTGCAAGCTCTGCCAGGTGGGACACGGCTGGTTCTGGCCCAAAGGGAGAAAGCAATGTTTCATTAAGCCTGCCATTCCCACTGTCCAGGCCAGAGGAACCAACGCCTTTTGCCCCTTCCATGGCTTTGCAGTGCTGCACGGGCTCCTTCCCCGCTAAACTCTCAAAGCTCAGGTTCTCCCACGTGCCCGAATCCGGGGACTGCAGACAGGCTCCCACCGTGCAGAAGGCCTTCGCGCTCTCGTTCTCGATAACCAGGCCCTCTTTGGGGGAGCCAACATCCTGCCTGCGGCCTCGGAAACTCTGCTGAGGCCTCTTCTCATCGGGGGAGAACGCCCTCGAGGAGCCTCGCAGCCGCCGAGCTGCCTCAGCCACGCTGGTTAGGAACCTCACAACACCCCCAAAGTGAGTGGCTTTGGCGGCACCGTTCGATTTTTTCCGCTGGCTGAGATTCTCCTCACATCTCGTATCAAAGTCAGAGTAAGAAGCGGAATGATCAGTTGTATTTTCTAAGTTCTGGAAATTGGTTTCAGCCCTTTGATCTGGGAGCTTTGAATTATCTTTGCTAGCTAATGAAATTCCTTTCAGATAGCTCCAGACATCAGAGCTCCTTCCTCTCCTGCTCTCCTGTGGGAGCACAGCACACCTCTTTTGATTGTCCCCTTCTGTAATTGCAGGACTCTTAACATGTTCAAAATTCAAAGACTCGCTCTTCCTGGCCGGTATTCTGTGGCAGTTACCATCATTGTCCTCACCGTGTAATCTGCCACTGATATCCCTGAGACATTTGCTTTCAGTGGCATCCAGTTCAGGAATGCTGATGTTCAGCTCTATGTCCTCAAAAGAAGAGTCCAAATCCTCGATGTACCCCGCGTACGAGTGGCGGGAGGGCCTCCGGCCATCGCCCAGCTTCTTAACCCTGTACACAGCTCTCTGCCCACTGGAACGAAGGTCCTCCTCAGGGTCACACACATCCTGCACTCTGGACGCTCTCAAATCCACGTTCTTGGGCGTCCTGGAGGACCTTCCCTTTTTTGATGACCGTACCCTGTCCATGAAGGATGGCTTTTTTAATTCTGAGGCCTCAGAGGTAACTCCCAGCAGGATCATGGACTGGGGTCTGTCTTTATTCGTAGAGAGCCCTTTCCTCCGCCTGACGAAATTCCAGATCCGGTTGCCCTTGGTTGTCTTCTTATACCTGTGTGTTTCCTCCTGCTCGCTCGGGATGGCGTCGCCGGAGGCGCAGTGCTCGGCACCACAGGCCTCCAAGGCGTCCGTGCTCCCTTCCTCCATGTTTGCTTGGAAAATCCTGTTGGCAAATCCATTGGGAACGGTGAGGGAAGCAGTACGCTGGCGGCCCTCTAGAACTTCCATCGCCCCGGCGCAAAGGCTGGTACCAGGAGTCACGGATGCATGGTCCTCAGATGGCTTTCTTCACAAGACTTTAAGGAAAAAGAACAAAGGAATGCAATTAGGAGCAGAATACTTTTAGAAGACGCGTTTCTTAAAGCATCACAAGTCAAATCTTATCCCAGTGGTGGTGGTGGTTTTCCCCATTGATTCCAGGGAGGCTGAAATTTTGCTTCCAAACCATATAAATTTTAAAGCTACTTAAATCTGATTTAAACGACTGAACGTTTAGTGACCACAAATAAACTTCCTGCACTAATAAAGTTACCACAAAGTACGCTCAGAATCCCATTAATCACATCTTCGTTTTCCAAGTAGCAGAGACTCTAAACGCATCAGAGTTCACGGCAGAGAGGGAGAGAGGAAATTCCAGTGAGTATCCCTGCACATGTGACTGTCACCTCCACCATCTCTACCTGCCAGGAACCGGAACCACGCTCCCAATAGCTCGGTCTCTCCAGGCAGGCATTCAAAGAAAAGTCAGGATGAGCCTTTTCTTGGAAGCAACGCAATTCTGAAATACTATAACATCAGAAAACTCACGGAATATCCAAGCCAGGTTTTTCCTACTGTAGCGGTGGCACCAGCGTGGGAATCCCTCAATGAAAGCTGCTTGGCCACCACTCAACGCTACACAAAACGCGTTCCCCTCAAGTGAGTTCCAGAAAACAGGATTAAAAATAGAATTCCCCCATATGGGGCAGCAATGGAAACCATTCTGAACCACCTGTGGGAATACAGCTGAACTCCTGCTCAGATCCTAAAGCTTCCCTTCCACTGGAATACATCTGCCCTATCTTGATATTACAGCTTCCTGGGGCTGCATCTGCTGGTCCTGGCTTTGCTGTCTGCAGAGCAGAACTACATGCCAGGCACTCAACGGGGTTAAATTCCCTCAATTTCTAATCCTACTCATAAGAGGAAGAAGGAAGAAATAGTGAGCCCCCAAGACATGGATCTGACAATGGAGAAACTCTCCACTTTCCCCCGAGCAGTGGGAGAGCCATGCCAGCACTGAAAACAGTCCCCATATCTACTGAAAACATTTAAGCTTGCTAGTTCTGTTAAAACTAAGGTTATTGATGCAGCAGCTGCTGCCCTGGGCATCTCATGACCCTTGCATTCAGTCAAGTAAGTCTGTTTCTACCTCGCCACCACGTCTGCCTCCAACAAGGGATAACCCGTGACACCCCCACGGATGGCAGAGGCACCACGGAAGCAGAGCACAGCCAACAGAAACAACCAGCAGCCCACTTTTCCATGGACAGCGGTCATCTGGCTTTCCACGAGCCCTGCCACAGGGGTCGTGCCAAGCATTTCTGGCACCAGCGGTGCTGAGGGTAGCAGAAATGAACGTTTGCTGCGGTGGTGGGCTGCCAGATGTCCACTCACCGCACTGCCCAACCGAAGCAAGGGGGGAAATAAGACGAAAGAGCTGATGGGCTGCTATCAAAATAAGGTGATCCCATTCCAATCGCTGTCGATTTGATTTATTGCCAATTGATTTGGAGAATGAGAAACAAAGACAAAACTAACACAGTGCCTTACCCCCACCCACCATGGCTCAACTTCCCATCTCCTGAGGGATCTACCTCCCACCAACGGGTGCAGAAGGACTGGGAACTGGGAGAGGTATGGCTGGGACATAATAGCTGTCCTTCCTTCTTGTACTTGTCCCCTCCTCCCCTGGGGCCTCCACAGGCCACGGTTCCTGTCAGGAGAACCTGCTCCTGCGTGGGGCCTCCACTGGTTACAATTCTTGCCAGGAATCACCTCCACAGGCTACAGCTCCTGCCAGGAACATCCCCCTGCTCCTGTGTGGAGCCTCCAGAGGTCCCATTCCTGCCATGTGGAGCCACCACAGGCCCCGTTCCCATCGGAAGAACCTGCTCCTGCGTGGGGCCTGCACAGGCCGCAGTTCCTGCCGGGGATCACCCCCCTGTCCCAGCACCTCCTCCTCGCCATCTTCACCAACCCCAGTGCTCACACTGCGGTTCCTCACCATTTTTTATCCTCCCATCACTCTTCTTGGCCATTTTTGCCCTTTATTAACCACGCGAGGTGCTGCCAGCGTTGCTGCTGGCTCCGCTCGCGGCTGGGGTGGAGCCGCTGGTGGCACCGGCTGTGCCCAACACACCCCACAGTGACACAGCCTAAACGTGCCCGACCAAATACACCCCACAGTGACACAGCCTGAGGGAATACAGCCAGATACACCCCACAGCATCACTGGATACAGCCAGATAGACCCCACAGTGACACAGCCTGGTGGAATACAGCCAGATACACCTCACAGATACATACCCTGATGGAATACAGCCAGATACACCCCACAGCTTCACAGACTAAAGCCAGATA
>VXBT01008210.1:134662-154661 GCA_013400235.1 Oriolus oriolus | reverse complement strand
ATACAGCCAGATACACCCCACAGTGACACAGCCTGATGGAATACAGCCAGATACACCCCACAGTGACACAGCCTGAGGGAATACAGCCAGATACACCTCACAGATACATATCCTGATGGAATACAGCCAGATACACCCCACAGCATCACTGGATACAGCCAGATACACCCCACAGTGACACAGCCTGATGGAATACAGCCAGATACACCCCACAGTTACACAGCCTCACTGGGAACTGCCAAATACGCCCCACAGTTGCACAAGCTAAATGTACCCTACCAAATACATCCCACAGCTACACACCCCAAAGGAATACAGCCAAATACACCCCACAGTTACACATCCTGATGGAACAGAGCCAAATACGCCCCACGGCTGCACAGCATCCCTGGATACAGCCAAACACGCCCTACAATCACACCCCCTAAATGCACGCTGCCAAATACACCCCACAGGTACCCAGCCCAAGCACACACTGCCAAACAGGCCCCACACAGTCACACAGCCTCAGTGGGTACCTCCAGGGACACCCCAGAGTCACCCAGCCCCAGTGCAGCGATGATGCTCCACACGCTGCCCCGCTCTGCTTTAGCCATCTCTTTATTCAGCCTCTTGTACTTGCCACCATGGAGGTTTTAAGAGAGAACCTCCTTCCCCAGGCACTTTTGGGGCCTCAGCACCACCTGCCTCCATTTAAACCCTGTAGCAGAAATTCACACAGGAGCTGTGCTGTCCTGGGTCCCTGCAGAGACCACAGAAGCTTTTGTTCCCAAAAAACCAAGGGTTGAGCAGGACAGTTCCTCCATCTGGTGCCTGAGGAGGAGACCAGCTCCTCATTTCTCAGGCTGTCGCTTTGGGATGCGAGTTATTCCCAGACATTCCCGCTGCAACTTAAAGACTAACACATTGGAACGAGTTAGAAGGAGGGGGAAAAAAAAAGAGAAGAGCGTTTTAGTCATTTCAAGTTGTGCAGCCAACTGGCAGCAAAAGACAGAAATCACAAACGGTCCCTTTTTGTTGTTTGTTTTCTCTTCCCAGTTTTATGTTTTATTGTTTTTGGCTGGGTGGATCCTGCATGAGGAAAGAAGATTCAAAGGGAAGACGCCTGCCTGTGAAGTCTTTGGAGGGGTGCTAGCACAGAGGAGACAGGCTGTTCCTCATGTGTCAGGCAAAAGAGAGCCCATAACAAGGGACAGATCCTGCACAGCCCTCCCCAGAGAAGCAACAGAATCCAGAATCACAGGGCACATGGGTGGCTTTAAAATTAAATATGAGGGGGTTCAATTATTTTTTTTCACTCAGCTTTAAACCAGATGTAAATTAGAGCTGCCACCATAGAGCCAGACCCAAGCACTCTAAGCAGAGAGGAGACCCATTCTGTGACCATTCTGTGCTTGATGCGTCCTCTCCATCTCCCCTTCCACCACAGCCTCACCTGAACCTCTCCTCATCTTCAAACCCACCATGTTGGTGTTTGAATTCCCACCTGCAGGACTGCACACACTGAAACCACAGGCTGGCCCTGGCAGGAGCCAGCTCCCAGCGCAGCTTCCTCGGTGCCCACGGTCCAGCACCACCCCTGAGCCAGCTCCAGCCCCAGGACTGGCACTGCCTCATCCAGCACCAAGCCTCCCACCACCGAGGCAAATTCCAGCCAGCTTCCCTCAGTTCTCCCTGAGCAGGAGCCAAAATCTGCTACGCTCCACTGCCTGATGGAGCCGCCGAGCGCAGCGTCCGCCGCCGTGCAAACGCCTGCAGCAGCTGCCTGGGGGAAACCTGAGCTCGCCATCAGCCAAGCAGGGCAAAGGTGGCTCTGCCAACCAAACCACACGGCCTTGGGGACATTAAGGCCCATCATGACAAAATAAAATTTGAGTGTGGAAGAGAACAGCCCTGAGATATCTGATGAACCCTTACTCACCTTACTGGGGTGCAGGGGAAAGAAGTTTTGAAGAAACGCTTTGAGAACAGCTATTACCCAGAAAACAACACCACTTGTCAACCACATGTTTATTTTCCCCCTCCTTGAGCTGCAGTTGCAGATGTCAAGTTGTAGCAAGTTACCACCCAGCAGCTGAGCTGGGACTACCACCACTTAAAGCAGAGCTTTAACCACAGAAAACAAGAGCTAACACAATTACCTCCACCTCTTCCACTACCCTCAGATTACCTGAGCCCACGGAGGGTGGCTCAGCCAGGTTTGGAGACCAAAGGCTTGTGTGTTTGCTCTCCAAAACACCCGAATCCCACCTGGAGGGGAAGATGGTTTTATAAAACTCCAGCTATCAACCAAACACTGCCAACAGCTCCAGTGTACACGGGCTGGGTGAGTCCCCACATTGCCCTGCTCCTCCTGTCACAAAAGCAGCAGCTCTTCACTCTGAAAATCCACTTTCCTTTTCCAGGTCACTGAGGGGGACAAATAAGCTGAGATTAATAGAATCCCCAGCCAAGGGTGCCAGGTGTGTCACACAACCATCTGTATCTACAGCCATGACTCCCCCTCCAAATTCTTTCCATATTTTTTGCATTATCCCAATCTCTAAGAAAGAAAGAAATAGGTACTCTGTATCTCACTGGTGATTGCACAACATTCCCCTGGCAACGGGCTCTTGCCGCACGATACAGGTGGGAGTAATGGCAATTTTGCTCCTTTTCAGTGTGATTTAGCAGCCAGCCAGCAGAAATAACAGCACAGGGAACACCCGCTGAAGGTGACAGCTCTCAGAGACTTAAAGGACCCTGAATCAGGCCCAAGCAATCAGGGCTGTCACAAGCCACCCCTCAGGGCATGACACTTCCCATGGGCAATCTCCTTCTGCTGAGCTGCCCCACACAAGTTATCCACAACCAGAGCAAAAACAGGGTGTTAAATCAGGTTAAACCACGACACCAGGCCCAAAGGCAGCAGGGTAGCAAGACCTCTAGACAGGAAGCATCAATTAGGAAAGGTCTGGTCCAGGCTGAATTTTCTCAAGAGACCCCAGTGATGGAAAGAAATTGCTCATTTAACACCACACAGTTCAGGCTGTTTGCCAGGCAGGCACCACGCAATCCCTGAAATCTTCTTCAGATCACTGCAGGTTTTGGGCAACAAGCACAAGTACCTTTTTTTAAAAATATATTCAGTGCTCTGAAGCACTAGGAGGGCACTGGCATAGGGTGCCCAGAGCAGCCGTGGCTGCCCCATCCCTGGAAGTGTCCAAGGCCAGGCTGGACGGGGCTCGGAGCAACCTGGAATAGTGGAAGGTGTCCCTGCCCACGGCAGAGGATGGAATGAGACAATTTCAAAGGTTCTTTCCAACCCAAACCATTCTTTGATTCCAGGATCCCTTGGTGTAGTGGGATTCTGGAGAAGGCGTGTTCCACGCAAATGGTAAATCCCTTCTATCAAGTGACCCCAAAGAACTATTTTGACTGGGGCCCTGAGAAACAACAAACCTCTGAAGGGAACAAAGAGGAAATTGGTGGTGAGGTTGCCCTCAGGGCAGCCCAGACAGGATCACGTGCCAGAAACGTGCTCTTCACCACAGCACCCACCTGGAGAGACCCAAGGTCGTCCTAGAGGGCTTTGGAGCCAGAGGTAGAGAGAGCCTGAGGCTCACTACACCCCGACTGCAAAGGGGAAGCTGGGGGGTTCAAACAATGTCACAAACAGTCGGTACAAAAGCCCAGCTCCTCCTGGCACTGTGACAACCTGGGCTGTGCTGGATCTTCCAAGGACAGGATCTGCACTCACTGTGGAGCAGCGACTCCAGACATCCCTCCAAGGCTCTCCATCCCCCTTCTCTCACCTCTCAGCAGCGCTACATTTGCTTCCAAACCCCCTGTGCCCCCCAGCACCCACAGCTGGAGCGAAAGGCCCGGGGCCGGCGCAGCCCAGGCGCCGACAGCCTCGCCGGGCGCTGCCGGAGCCGGAATGCACCGAGGGCCCCCGGGGACACGATCTTCCACTCGGCTCTTCCTCTGCAGGATCCAAAATAACAAACAAGAAGGAGCCTTTGGCCATTGTTTTTCGGGGAAGGGGGGTGACGGGGAGAGGGCACGCGGCGCAGCCTGCCAGAAGGCATGGCTGAGCTAAGGAAGTCCTGCCTGGGCTTTGCTGTATCCGCTCCTCTCTAGGAGGGGTGGGGGGGTGGGCAGGAAGGAGAGAAAATAGAGAACAAATGATCATATAACCCTTGAGAGCAACCTGTCTGCTCTCGGAGAGCGTATTTAGCCCAAGCATGCAGCGCCTCTTGCTATACAAAAGAAAAAGAGGAAAGAAAACCCCGCCGGCTCTTCCGTTACCATGTTCTACCACCGAAAAAAATGGGAGGAAACAGATGTTAAGCTCTCCAGCGTCAGGAAATTATCTCTTTCATGGGGGTACAGTTACTTCAGTGTATTTAGGTCAAACAAATAGGGAGAGAATCGTGACTTCTCCCCCTTTCTGTTTATGTCTCCGCAAACATTTCAGCCTCTCTGGGTGCCGCATCCAAGGCCCAAGGGCAGAGCTGCGTTTGCTCACAGCACGCCCTGAGGATGCAGCCTGATGATCAAGTCCCTGCCCACCCGGCAGAGCCCTGCCAGCAGATCCCCACCCCACAAACCACTGCAGCTCCCCACAAAAACCCAGCACCCTCTGTCCGTGGGTCAAGGAGGCCGGTTTGCCGCTGGGCCCCGGCCAGGCGTGGCAGCACTGCAGCGTGACTGCTCATTTATTTCAGTAGAGGTGGAAGGAGAGACCTGGGTGAAACATCTGCAAAAGGGATCTCCAGGCCGTCGGCGGGCGGTTACGACTTTCCGGCGTTGGGCTCCCCGAGGAGCGCGGGGCCGGTGCCCGTAGGAAGCGACCATAGAATTGAAGCAGTGTTTTACATGCTCTGCAAAATCCCTTCCACAGGAAGCTAAAGCCCTCCATTAGGAGCAGGAGGCAGACAGGGGAGCAGTCTGAATCCCTTCCCAGTCAGGAGCGGAGGCAGACATTATCAAAACACTGAGTTTTACAATCACAGAATCATTAAGGGCTGGATAAGACCTCCAAGATCGATTCCAACCATCAACCCAGCACCACCAAACCACATCCTCAAGTGTCCCATCCACACACTTCTTTAATATTTCCAGGGATGGTGACTACACCACTTGCCAGGGGCAGAAGGGACCGTGCAGCCATGGTCTCCTCTGTCACTGAGGGCAGACTCCCAGACAAGTTAACCCCAGGCAAACACGCCGTGGCAGCAGCATCTGCCCCACACGGTTTGCACTGGTTTAAGCCAAAGCTTTTACAATGCTGGATCTGCATTTGTGTTCCTGCTAATTCAATCTTCACGGGGCAGACGGATGGATGCACAGACTGATAGCTCCAGCCCTGCATTCAGAAGGACGGAACTCAAAACTTCAGGCTGAGTAAATCAGTTCACTCATGTATAATTTAAACATTACTTCCTTCCCATTTCAGGGAGCTTTAGAGTTTGTGCGGTGGCTAAACACAATGAAATTAGAGCAGGAGACTCATTTTGCCCGCGGCCAAGGGAGACAGAGAGAGAGAGTTGCTCCACTGCATCTGTCAGACAAACTGGGCTGGTGCTGGTGCTGCCAGGCAGGGACCAGCTCACTGCAAACACCACAGCTCCACACCGGGGCTGGGTGGCACAAGGGCTGGCACTGCAGGCAGCTCAACAGGGCACCAGTCCTGGGCTGCGCAGCACACGGAGCACTAAAACCTTACAGCAAGCCAGGAACAGCTTTAGACACACCGGGGAGGAGAGAGAGCCAAACACAACTCCTTGTGCAAAGCTGAGCAGGAGAAACTCAAGACAAAAACACAGAGGCAGAAAAGCCCTGGAATACACCTGGAATGAAACAATGAGCAGAGATCAGCTCTTGCTGAAGGTGGATTTCAGACCAAGCCTCTCACAGAGCCCACACCCCTGTGGCACTGCACCTGTGCTGAATGCTGCTCCAGGCTCACACTGCTGAGCCGGGAGCTGCAGATGCAGATTCACCCTCTGCCCACTGACCCGTGGCAGCACCACCCCTCACACACTCCTCCACATTTCCCTTTTTGCAATTCTAAATTCTTTTGCTCTACAGAAAAATAAAACTGAGCTGAGTCCTGAAGAGATCTAAAAGGATCCTTTTGGTATTGGCACCCAGGATGGACAGGGATCCCCAGAAAAAGGAGGGATCCTGAAGAAGGAGCCATGTGCCAGCACAAGGTTATTCTGATACACAATTCCTGTTTCCCCAACCTCCCCAGCTATTTGGCACCAACTGTCACCATCCTAACACACAAATATCTGCCATTACATGTAGGTTATTTAAGCTGTTCAGTAGTCAGTTGAAAGTAGTTAATTATATGTAAGAACCTTTAATTACTATCCAGCAGCAGCTATAGGTACTTTAATACCATGGTGATGAGCCAAAACACAACAGAACAGGCAGATTCAGGGGTCTACACCCATCCACACCCCATTAATTCCAGCTGAACAATACTGAACCACCGGCTGCCATCCTTTGGGAGGACACTGGGAAGCAACAACTTTGTGGTGCCTGTGACATTACTCTGCATTCCCAATTAGTCAGTTTAGTAGAGATGCCTCAGGAACTCTACAGCTGTGACATTTCTTAAAAATCCTTGCCTTCTCCACAAATCCCTAAGCAAGAAATCACGGCTGCCCACGGTCTGGACATCAGAGCAGCAATCAGTAGCCAGCGTTTAATTGTTTATATCTCGAGACAAAGATAGTGTCTAAATAATTGTCTATTGTATCCCAGAGACAGCACAGGAAAGCTCTTCCCCTCGCCAGGAGCCTGCAGGTCACACATGCTTCTGCCATAACATTTGCTATAAATAATCCTCGCTGAGCCAAGCTCTGGGCTAGGTACAGACCAAGACCGTGCTCCTATCGGTTTCAGCCATTAGCCCTCCCCAGAGAGTGCATATCCTACCCTATTGTTCCTGTGCAAATGTTTGAAAGAATTATTTTTTCCTTGCTTCTTTTGTTTGGGGAGTTTATTTATATTTCCTCTTTGACATGGAATTACTACTAGAAAAAAGGAGTGCCACCTTACACGGCAGCTCGCCGATGCCAGCGCTGATGTGAGGAGAGCAGGGTCACGTTTGTAGGATATCACCATAGTTACAGAACTCCCAATCTGGGATTCTCTGCTAATGTATGTTCAGCACATTCAGATCAGGATTAGAAACAAAGAGCTGGGTGCCAGCGCCAGCCCCAAACTCACATGCAGAGACTCGAAGCACAGGCAGCAACCCGTCCTGCTCAAACATTTCCAAGGATCCTTTCAGCAGGTTACTCAGCAACTCCCTGACGTGGCCCTGGTGATGTCAAAGGACACCTTACATCTACTTCACTGTCTCACTCCCAGCCCTATTTCTACCTCCAAACAGATCCCAAGGGACCTGCTCCTCTCAGGCAGCTGCAGGGGTGGAATTTCCCCCGTTTTCCTTTCCCCTTTTCCACAGAGCAGTTGGACACAGCCACACGAGCACAGGACTGGACAGGGGCTGGTTAGCTCTCGACTCCCCAGGCACCACATTATAGAAAACCCAACTCCTCAAGCACAGCCTTTGGGCTAAAAAGTGATGAATTCCCACCCTGCTTTGAAACCGGTGACAAGCCTCACTTTAGAGCCCCAGGTATCAGGTGTACAAAAGTCTTCGCCCTGAGCAGCAAACAACTCCTTGAGGAATGTCCTGCACTGCTTTTCAGTAAAATCAACCGAGTTTGTGGGTGTTTGAAGGTTTGATGTCCCCAACAGGCCAATGACACCTGCTGAGTGTCTGCCCATCGCAGCGCTCTGGGATATCCAGCTCAGGAAGGCTGGTGGCCTTGCACTGAATGGCCTTCAGGCACATGAAAAAACTCACCTGGTGTTTCTAGAAAATCACAGTGACTGCCACGTGCCTGGCCTGCTCTCAGGCTGAGGCTTTTCACCCCACAAAGGCACTTTTAGGGGTCACACAGAGAACCTTAAGGGTTTCGACACCCACCTGCACCTTACTTTTCCCTCACAAAGTTGGTGTAGAACCCTCAGAAGTCACAAGGTGCCTCCTAGACACGCAGACACCTTTCTGCTGCCTTCCCCCTCCACAGCAACAACCAAAAATCACCCTTATCTGCATCCAGAGGCATTGCACACCAACCAGCAGCACACGCTGAGCCCAGGCTGGCACACAGCAACACCCTGCAGGAACTGCAGGTGGGTGGGCGACGTCTGGAGCCCAAACTCGATGGGAATGCTGCCCTTGATGAGTTATCCTGCATTTGTGCAGCCCAGCCTGGTCCTCATCTCCTAACCCACGACTTCAAACCCCCAGTTTCTCGTGGCCAGCCCGCCGGGACGATCCCCCAGGGACGCTGAACCAACGAGGGCGAGGCGAAGGGACGCCGGGAGCACAGCCCCCGTCTGGCCGTGCACCGCGTCCCCAGCGCGGCTTTGCCCCGCAAAAGGGGCTGTCAGCTCCCATTGCTCACGCTCCAGGGCCTGCTCGAGCCGGCCACACTCCGCTGGGCCACGCAGGGAACCAACATCGCATCCAATTAGCATCACTGCTGATGAGCTTTTCATCTCCTGCCCTTGCCCTCGCCACGGGGATGGGGCTGTGCAGGCACAGGTGGCCACACAGCCGTGGCTCCTCTGCCTGCCCACCCTGCTCTCCCCAGGCGTGCTCACCCCTTTTTTTTTAGGGTTCAAAACTCAGCAGAACAGGAGCAGCTAAAGGTTCCCTTTGTCCCTATGAATGGAACAAAACCTGAGTGTTTTCACAAGGAGCTGGGGATTGTGTTCTGAGTATCAGGCACCTTTCTATTCGCCCTTTTCTATGTTCTCTATATTCTGTAGTCTCTCCAATGACTCCTTTTCAACAGCAACTGAATTTACTGCCGTGTGTGGCAAAGGTCTATACGAAAGCCACAAGCAGGGGAGGACAGGACCAGTCACCCTGAAAATGCCCGTCCCCTCTGAGGTGCGGATCCAAGGATGAGCCCAGCACACCTGCAACTGCACCCAGGCTTTAAAACACAAACAGCTTGGGAACACGTGCAGGCAATATCCAGTTTCTGCAGGAAACTGCACGGCGTGGATATCCAAACACCGCTGTCAGGCAAAAAACACCACCTTGATTCGCCAGCTCATGCCACACAAACCTAAATTCTTTACAGGTGACAGCATTCAGCCAATGCTGAGCAGCAGTGATCCCCTCCCACAGCTCTGGAAAGCCCTGGAGCACCACAGCAGCCAGGCACGAGGCTGCAAACCCTCGGAAAAGACCAGGATGTGAGTTCTGCAAGGATGCGCACCCTGTGGAGGGCGCGGCGAGCCAGGGCACCCCAGCTCGTGTTTCCTCAGCGCCGGCATTCAAACCCTGCTCGGCGGGTGCAGGAGCTGCAGGAACTCCCACGCAGGCTCCAGCTGCCTGCACAGGCAGGGCAGGAGCAGCCCCAGCTCCCAGGAGCTCCCCAGCACCCACAGAACCTGCTGAGCTCTCCGCACGTCCCTCCAGAGCCGCGCCTCGCACTCGGCTGCAGCGCCAAGGCAAAACCCCCGCGGCTCCCAGGCCCTGCGCTGGGTCTCTGCTCTGGGCTGACACATTTCCTTCCTGTAGTAAAGTGACCTCCCATCCATAGGCTACAGCAGAGCCTGGAAATCAGGCCCTTTAAGGAGTCAATCCTTCCTGCCCGTCCCCCTGAGAAGCACCAGAAGCGCACTCTGAGCCGTGGTCGTACCCAACCCTTTGGCACACGGGGCTGCAAAGCGCCTCAGCACATCGGGATGGAGGCAGCAAATACTCTGACAGGTTACTGGTCCCAGTGACAGCACCTTCCCACAACCACCGTGATTCACCGCTCACGTCAGCAGGGTGGAAAAAGTGACCCCTTCTTCCTTCAGAGGAAACAACAGACGCGCTCAAAAAAACCAAGTAAATTAAAGAATACGGGCTTGTCCAGCAGAAAACCTGAGCAAAGCTCAACTCCCACAGAACCAGAGGGATCTTCCATTGACTTGAATCCCTCTTTTTCTTGTCTGTCCTTAATTCACTCTCCCTCTTCCCCACAGGAGGAGGCAAACAAGTGCCAGCCCAACAGTGGCACTTGCAGAACAGCTGCTATTTCACAACCACCTGCAGCAAGAAAATCAAGAAACCTGACAGAGCATGCCAGAAATTATCTCCCTGAAGGACACAGCAACTGGGAAGGGCTGCAGAAAGAGCAATCCCTGGCACGGGGGCAGGTGGGTGTTCAGTCCAGCCTGTGGATACAGAAACACAGGTCAGTCAGTGATCCTCTGCCCACAGCCCCCAGGGGGTGACAGAACAGGCCCAGGAGGGCAGGAATGAGGCAGGAATGAAGCACCCAATGAAAAATCAGTGAAACCCACTGAAATCTTTGTGATCCTCACGTCCAAGGCATCGCCCTTGTTTCATTTGTTTCCAGCCCTGGCAGAAGCCTGTGCTGCACTTCCCTCCCGAGCTGCCCCTCTCCTGGCTCCCAAAGGCAGCTGGGTGTACGAGCAGAGAAGGGGCAAAGGAAGAGATAAATTAATTAAGCATCTCATCTGGGAGCTGGGTTATGTGGTGATTTTGAGGGTGGTCCTGTGCAGGGCCAGGAGTTGGACTTGTGGGTCCCTTCCAACTCAGGAACACAAAGTGCTGACCCATCTCTACAGCAATGCAGCTCCACAGCCACCAGACCAAACCTAGCTCTTATTTATCCACCTTAAAACGTGTTGTCCCCACACCTCCACAGTTAGAAATCACAATTGCAGCCATGTGAGGCTGAATCCCAGCTCTCTACCACCAAAAAGAGCAGATGAACAGCAGGCTCTGAAGGGTACTCGGCTGGACTCTGCAGAAGATCTGTCCCAGATTGCTGCTTCTCCAGAAACCCTCCTGCATGCTCAGGAAATGCTCCCAGACACCCCTAACCCAGCTCATTCCCAGCAGGGAGAGCTGTGCCTTCACCACCACAATCAGATTTCCCACTGACACGCTCCAACACATACCTAGGTGCCTAAACTAAACTCAGATTAGGGATCTCAGGGTTGGTCCTTGCAGTGTGTTATCCTCATGCAGCAGAGGGGATAGAAAGAATGAGGGAAGCTCCTCCAGCGCCACCTAAATCCTGCTCCCTCCTGCTCCCAGCCAAAGCTGCACCTCCTTTTGTGTGTTTGAGGGGAAGCAGGCAATGCTTTGGATCTTCTGAGCAGTGCCTCAAGGAGCATCCAGTAAAGAATCCATGTTCCATGGATTTGTCCTGCACCATCCTGCAGTAAAGCTCTTCCCAAAAAAACCTCTTCTTTAAGCTAAGCCTGTCTTATTAAACACACTTCCACTGCAGCTGTAAATAAAGGTGAGGCTTTGCAGGAACCAAAGCAAGGTGCCTGGAAAGATTACAGAGTAATTCTCACTCACAGTGTTCCAGCCTGAAATCATAGGAATAGGCTCCCTGTGTTTCCTGCAGAGCATTTTCATGGCATTGTCCTCATCCTTCATGGGTGCAAAACCCACTGCTCACAGAGGAGCTTTAAGGAGTACAGACACGCCAGCCTGGATCATATAACTTCCATATAACCTGCTGCTTCTGCCTGTGCTCTGGACAGGGGCAAACCCTTCAGAGAAAAGAGGCAAGAACTTCATTAAGGAGCAATTATGGAATAATCTGTGTCTTGGAGAAAACTGCTTCTAGCTGTGTCAGACATGGGCTGGGTTATGCCCTGAAATGTCATTTATTTACTTCCATTTTATACAAATATTTCTACCTACTGCAACTCATTATCTTCACCAAAGTTTATTTAAATGCTTGGCTTTAATTATTATGGCAAGAAGTCACAGGGACCAATTCCAGACCAGAGAGAGGCCACAGAGGAGTTCCTAGGAAGGAATTCCTTGGAGAATTACAGGCGCTGCTGCTGCATCCCAGAGTGAGAAAACATCAACCCCTGAAGGGTCAGAAGCAAAGATTTGGCCCTTGCTGCAGCAGATCCCTTCTGCAGGATCCCCGTTCCCGAACACCAACTCACCAGACGTGGCCAGAGGGCCCTGTGGACAGCCCAGCTGGGGAGTTCAGCTCCCTCCCTCCTGGCAGAAGAGCCCTCACGGCTCCATCGTTTGCACTCACAGGGGGCTTCGCGGCCCCCATTTCTGTCGCCCTCCGGCCCCGCTCTCCACGCCTGCGGAGCTGGGCCAGCCCTGCCACCCTGTGCAGAGGGGCAGCACCTCTCCCCAGTGACCAACTGCCTTTTCTCCTGCTTTTCCTTCCTCCCCGAGCCCGCTCCCAGGAGCGGGAGCGCAGCCTATTCAACCCCGACTGTTGGGCGGCGGAGCCCTCCCAGCTCTGGCGCTGCGTTTGCCGCCGGGAAACCCGGGATTATTCCTTTATCGTAAGTCACCACCACTGATCCAGCACTGCCTGGCACAGGCCCACGCTGCAGCCCTGCAAACCTGCCAGAGGAAGGCGTTCCTGCCCACGGCAGCGCTGGAACAAGATGTTCTTTAAGGTCCTTTCCAACCCAAACCACTCTGGGATTCTGTGTTTCTGGCGGCTCTGCTTTAGATTCAGTTTGTTCACTCAAAATGAATTAAAAACCAAGCAAGAAGGGGGTTTAAGATCCACTCTCGTTCCCATTGGAAGATTTAAGGTCTGGCCTTAAAAATCTGCAAAATGGTGTGACAAAAGGGTGTGACAAGAGGAACCATCAGCTGAAGGCACCAGGGCTGAGCCCTGGGATGACCCCACAACTCCAGTCCAGCTCCAAACAAAGCCTCTCATCATCCCAGCTTTCATTTCAATACATTTTAACACAAGCCTTGTCTTCAAGGTCTGTGCCTTTCATTAACCACCTCCTTGGGCACCTAAAGAGATAATTCATGGGAAATGTCACCCAAAATGAACCTGATCCATCTGGCTGTGGAGAGACCCTACACAGACCATACTGACATTGCCTAAATCATTTAACTAAATCTAACTGTGAAATTTAACTGAAGGACTGAGGAAAAGTCACCCTGGGAACTGCTGCTCAAAGCTCTCAGCTCAGAGCAGCAGAGCCCCTGGGAGAAACCAGGTCCCTGCAAAAGGTTCTTATCACTTCTCTAAAACCAGAGCAGCAATAACAGGAAGAAATTGTTTTGGCAGGACTTACACCATATAAAGTCAACTCATCAGCCAGTGGTGTGTAAAATCTCCCTGGAAAACACAGAGAGACAGAGAGCACAGGGGGCAGAGAGCATCCCCCAGGCTCGGGAGGGCTCCCAGGCACCCAGCCCAGCCTTGCTCAGCATTCCCACACCACGGGGCCACGCTCACCCCGCTGCCATCCCCCACACCACGGGGCCACGCTCACCCCGCTGCCATCCCCCACACCACAGAGCCACGCTCACCCCGCTGCCATCCCCCACACCACGGGGCCACGCTCACCCTGCTGCCATCCCCCACACCACGGGGCCACGCTCACCCTGCTGCCATCCCCCACACCACGGGGCCCAGAGCACTCTGTGCAAATGCCAAGACCACCACCTTGAGCCCTGCTGCTTCTCCCAGCTTTCCCCGCTATCCGTGAGGGGATGCTCCCAGTGTGACTGCAGAGGACACGGGGTGTGCTGCTCGCCTGCTCTCACAGCTGTCAGAGCCTTCTCCTAGCCCCAGTACAGTGTGGAAACCCAGTTTAGGACGTGCTCTGGAATGTTGTCCAGCTCCCCACAGCACAAAGGAGGGATGGGGAGATGGTAAAAGACTCTGGGGGTGCTCGATGGGAAGAGCCCTTTCAGTGCAAACACAGCACCGTGCACTGCCCAGACACCTGGTGAATGCTCTCGTCCTCCTCCTCCTCCTCCTCCCCTGGCTCTCAGCTGCACTGCTGAGCTCAGGCAGGACCCTGGTGCCACCCCCTGCACCCGCCTGGCCGAAGGAGGGCAGAGGGTGCCGTGGTGAAGCCCAAGTGCCCGGCTGAAGCTGTGGAGGTTCCGCAGCCACCGCAGTCCAGCAGGACGTGTGAGCTCATCCCTGCAGTGACACGGCTCCCGTGCCGGGCCAGCCGCTCACATCGGTGCCCTTGTTCCCACACACAATAGCCACTTCTTACAGCCACGAGTGCCACGGGGCAGCTTTAAACTGATTAATGGTTCTCTCAAACAAGCCCTGAGTGTGCGGGAGGCCCCTGGCAGACAATGCCAGCCCAGTGGCAGCAGGACGGCATCAGCTGGTGCCCTGTGCCAGCGCGAGAGCAGCAGCGGCAGCAGATGAGCTACAGCCACTGCCAGTGTGGCTTGTTCAGCTGAGGGACACAGGACGGCTGCTGCCAGGCTCCTCGTCCCTCTGCCAGGCACGTGGCAGCACGGGCACGGCACAGAAGCTGCTTGGTTCCCTTCCCGTGCCAGCTCAGGCACCCTGCTCCACAATCCAGCACAGCCTCCCCCTGCAGCCTGCGGAGCGAGCAGCTCCTGGATCCACGGGGTTCACACCTCCTCACGCTGCACCGGGACAAAATTCCAGCAGCAAATTCCCTGCTGGTGCAGGGCAGCTCTGCACAGCCCGTGCACAGAGGACTGGCTGCCTGCACAGCCTCCCCAGGGCTCTACCGGGGCAGCAAAAGCTCAGGCAAAAGCCCTGGGAGCTTCCAAGCTGAGTTCTGCCCCTGCGTGTGGCAGTGCGGGAACGTCACACGTGCAGCTTCGCTCTTTACACCTGCCCCGCTTTGGTGCTTTCCCTCTTCTGGGATGGCAGCCGGAAGGGAATGAAAAACCCACGGAGGGGGAGCAGCCATCCCCGCACAGCAAAGCTTCGGGATCCTCCTGCTCCTGCCGGCAGCCAAAGCATCCCAGGCAGCCCTGCCCGAAAGCAGCTGCGGCTCACACGGGTGAGTGAGGAGCAGCTTTTGCAACCCGCAGAGCCCAGCCTGGGAAAGGCAGCTATCACTGCCAACCATCTAAGCCACAAAGATTAGTTAAGGGAAAAAGGCAAAGTGAAAGCAAACCCAGGCAGAGCAGCTCGCTCCGACAAGAAACTGAGGCACGGCCAGGTGAACGGGCGGCCCTGGTCATGCCACGAGGCTGTGGCAGGTGGAAAGGGAGCTGCCACGTGCTCTGCCTGCCTACACACACCCTGGGCCGGGCCACGTGTGCTGGCATCTCAAAGGCGATGCTCGGCGGGGTCTGTATCCCCCCAAACCCTGATTTTGCCTCCCTCAAGGTGTGCCTGCTCCACACCACCTTGCTACACGTGCCCACCACACACCACCCCCCGACAGGAGCGGGCCAAGCAGCAAAACGCTGCCAACTGCACCAAAGCCCTATGCCCTGCTTCATCTTCGCTCCAAGTTCTCCTTAACCCCGAGGTTTCCCATGAAAAACCAGAGGGGCGGGTTTGGGCAGAAACGCAGGGATCTGGGCTAAGCGTGAACTCTGCACAAAGCCAGCTCCGAGCTCCCCGCTCCTCTGGCAGCCCTGGCCACTCCACCACATCCTTTCAGCACAGCGAGACACTGGAGGATGTGAGCAAGCCCGAATCCTGCCCCTGCCCCAAACAATAGGCTCCGCAATAATGGTGCAACCAGAATTTCCTGTGCGGCGGCGCGCGCCAGCTCCCGGGAGAAAACACCCTGGGAAAGCTCTGCCACGGGAACACGGTGTCAGGGCAGCTCCCCCAGCCTCCTGGCCGTGCTGGGATGCTCCTTTGGCAACAGGGAAAGCACCACAACCGAGCCCAGGCTGCGAAGAGAGGGAAAAACCACAGCAGCAGCTCGGAACAGAAGCCATCCAGGCCGGGAATGGCTGTGGATTATCCATTACCACAGCAGCCTTCGGCAACATCTGGACCTGGCTTTTCTCTCACGGATGTTTCATATCCTGCAGGGCTTGGGAAAGCAGCACGGAGCAGGCTGGGCTTTGGGAGGCTCCGATCTCCAGGCTGGGGTGAACCTGAGCAGTGCAGGAGCCTCATGGAAATCTCCCCATCTCTCCTGGGGGCAGCAAGGACGGGGCAGCCGATGGCATCAGGCACCCGAGGCAGCAACTGCATCCTTCCAACCCAAGTGCTGACCTGCTGGAGCTCCTGCCTGGAATGAGGGATCAACACAGCCCCAAACACTGAGAAAAGCCAAGGACAAGCTCCTGCAGCAAAGCAGGAATAGTGGATGATTCCAGGATGGAGCAGGGGAAGAGTGCAAGGAGAAGGAAGGAGGGGCAGAGCCAAGGTGTGATGGCCATGGCCACCATTCTCCATCCCCAGCACCACTGAGGGGGAGAAAGGGAAGAAACTGGGACAGAAGTCGAGCCTGGGAAGAAGGGAGGGGCGGCAGGAAGGCATTTTTAAGGTTTGGTTTTGTTTCTGCACTCCTTCCCCATCACCCCAAGAGCCCATCACCGTGGATATGCACAGAGCTCAGCATTTATCGCAGAAGGAAAAAGCTCAGGAAAGAGGTGATGGCACCTGAGCCTGGCTTAGCAGCAATCTTGAACAACTGGGGATGCTCCAGCACCTCCATGAGACCTCCTGGAACGAGCACAACTGGCCAAATTCAGTCCCTTACTGCTGGATTTAGCACACAAAACTGTAACCCAGCAGCTGGCACGTCAAAGAGGGAGCCCAGGAAGCAGAAACAACTGCACAAATTCACCCCATTTCTTCCATGAGCTCACCCAAACTGTCTCTGCCTTGCTCTCCCCAGGGGTGAAGATGGGATGAGGTTCCCACCCACGCTGCAGCTCCCAGCAGGCGAGGCCGTGGCCGAGCACAGGGCAGGGCTGACCCCTGCAGCCCCTAAAACCCCCCCTGCAGCCCCTAAACCCCCCCCTGCAGCCCCTAAACCCCGCCCTGCCCCTGCAGCAGGGAAATGCTGAAGGGCAGAGAAAGCCAAGCCTCGATCCCAGGATTAAGGAGGGGCTCTGGGGTTGGGATGGGGACAGAAAGCACACGCTGCCTGCAACCCCAAACCCAACAGACACCCCACACAAAAATCCAACCCCAGAGCCCCAGCACAGCTCCTGCTGTGCCACAGCGAAGGACTGGGGCAGGGTGGGCAATGGGGCAGCAGCTCAGCAACGCATTCCGACAGAGGGGCCACCGAGCTGTGGGCTCCACACCCTCTTTCCCAAAAGGAAGAGTGGAGAAACCTCATGCAAGAACACCAGAGCTCAACCTACAGCAAGAAACAATTACTGGGAGATAACTGGAAAATGCATTTTTAAAGGGTTTCCTTGGGAAAAAAAAAAAATCCAAGGCTACTCCACGGTTTCTTATTTTAACAACTGCTTGGAGCCAGCAGGCTGCAGAGGGACAGGGAACTGGTCTCCCTGCACTCAGCCCTCAGCACTAAATGACCCAAAATTCATTTGTTAGTGTTTATTTGCATAAGAATTTTCCCCCAAAGTCCGTGGTTCCCAGACACGCATCGCTGCCTAATTCTCCAGCCCAGCTCACCCTGCCCATGTCCCCGTCACCAAAATCCTTTGTGATATTTGCAAAATGCCCCCTTCTGGCAAATTCCAACTCAGGTTTCCAGGTCAGACTGTGCAGATGAAGAAAACTCCAATAAATCTGTCACTTAACGGAAAATTAATACAGTGTCCTAATGTCAGCACCAGCCCAGAAATAACCTCCTTCCCACAGCCATTGCGTGCTGGATGCAAGAAAGCCAAAAACAACAAACTTTTCATAAAAAACACCCCACCAAAAATCAAAGCTGGTGATGGTTATGCCCTGAAACAAGGCTGGCAGGGGCAGCACACGTGGTGACATCCTCGGCTCGTGGTGCCAGCAGGAACCTGGCCACGGAGGGGCCGGGGTGGGAGCAGCACCCACCCACCCTGAGGCAGAGGGATTTTATTAAATCAGCTGGTATCAGCTCAAAAATCGGGGAAGTCTTTGGGATCACAAGACACAAAGAGCTGGAGGAACACAGGCGGGAATAACTGCTCCAAGTGTCACTGGGCTGTAGGAATTAACTGTGGGGTTTTCAGCTCCTGGACTTGGATCCTCGGGATCCTCAAGGCTATTTCTGAGGCTTAGTAAGGTAAATCGAAAAGCAAACCCATTCTCGAACTTCACCTGGAAGTTTCACAGGAGCCTGCAAGCTGGAGAGAACAAAAAACCCCTGAGCAGGATGGTTGAGAGCAATTAGCACTCAGGAAAATGAGCGGGAAGGAGCCTCTGGTGCTTGGGCACCAGGATGGGAAGAAATCACGTTTAAAACAGGTGCGGGATGAACCAAAAACGGAGGAAAGGATCGGAAATCAACCTGTTGCACCTGTGGCTTTTAGCACAACCGTAGTTTCCAGACTCATTTTCCAAAGCAGACGTTTCTGCAGCACTCCCAGCTCAATTCATCAGGAGGCCCCCCCGAGGAGAGGATGCATTTTCCCTCCCCTTGCGATGATGCACCTGCCTCTTCCTCCTCCCCACCAGCAGCTTCTTCCCTTGCACCACTCCATCCCACCCGTGCCAGCGATGCCACCACCCAGAGCTCCTGGAGTCCCGCCTGGACAAGCTCCTGGGCTCTGGGACAGCCCCTTGTGCAGGAGGAGAGCGATGCAGCGAGGTCACTGTCACCGCTCCGAACGACAGAGCCCTCCCTGAGGCCACAGCGGGCACCTCAGTGTCACACAGGGGCACACGAGGTTTGCTCTCAGTCCATAACTTCCCTGGATGCGGGGCAGCAGTGTGCCCGCTCCACCCCAGCACAAACACCCGCTCAGCTCTCCTCGCAACGCACAGAAATCAAATTAATTCCAGGGAAACGAGGTGGCACAGCAGAAATTCAGCACTCCCGGTCTCTGTGGCACCAAATGCCACCCTAAAGAGCCACCCATCCTCCAGCACTGGGCACCCAAACCCTCTGTGCAGGGGCTCCAGCAAAGCATCCACCTGCTCCAGCACTTACTGTAACAGACCTAAATTTGGCAATTTTACTTCCCCCAAAGCCACTCAGAGCCGATGCGGTGGAGGGAGTGAGCAGCATTCCATAAATACTTGATTTAAACAGTTACAGGACGTTTGGATCCAGCAGAGCGAGGGTTTAATAACCTGTTCCCGTGGGATCAGGGGTGACCTGGGCACCGCAGCCCGGGCCCCCGGAGCACGGAGCTGGTGCCGGCTCTGCCGTCACTCGGGGAAGGAGTCGTGCCCTGTTTTATAACAAAACCCGAGGGAGGAGCAGGGAGGTGATATCAGCCATTAATCCCCGCATTTTGAAATCGCTCATCTCATAAATGTTCAGGTGTAAAACAAGCCCACAAAGGTGGAGGTGGGAACAGGAACCCTCCAGCCAGGCTCTGCAAACACCCGAGTAAGGCTTTCCCACCGAGGCTGCCCCATCAGCTTCCCCAAGACCACTAAAACCAGTAAGAACGCTCCCAACCACGGAACTCCCACCGGAGCCCACAGAAATGTTCTCCTGGAGTCAAACACGCCTTGAATGAGCCTGGGAGAGCAATGACCCAGTTGTTCGGGAGTTCACACGAGTGTAAACCAGGCTCAAACCGCTCCATTCTGACACGCGCGGTGCAAAATGAACCCAGACCCGGGCCCGCGGCAGGAACTGCCCCGCTCAGCTCCGGGCTGGTGCTTCCTCAGCAGCTCCAACGCAGCCAAAACACCCCAACAAAGAAAAGATTCCCACGTGATGTTATATAAAAAAAGCGGGGTTTGCGAAACTAATCCGAACTTCGCGGCTTTGGGACCATTCTGGGGGACAGGAGGGACTGTCCTGCAGGTACCTGCGCGGGGGTGACACGGATTTATGGGGTCAGAACACAAAGAGAAGTGCGGCGACCCTTTGCTCTCAATAAAGTCGCGGCTCCGGGGGCAGCCCCAGCCCCACGCCGGGACCGGGACTGGGGTCGGGGGTGGGTCGGGGGTCCCGGTGCCAGCGCCGGTGTCGGTGCCAGCCCCGCTCTTACCTCGCTCACCGCATGGCCTCGGCGCCGCACGCTCACGCGGTCCCGGCGATCGGGGCAAAACTCTGCGCTGGCGTCGGAAAGTTTAAATGTTCGGGAACAAAAAAA
>VXBT01008210.1:114504-134157 GCA_013400235.1 Oriolus oriolus | reverse complement strand
CCGGGCCGCGCTGTCCCGCCGGCACCGCGGGGCTGCTCGAGGCTGGGGGCGATGCCCGCACGCAGCACCCGGGGGTCGCTGTCCTCGCTGTGTCCCCGCTCTGTCCCGCTGCCTCCACCCTGCTCCGGCGAGAAGAACAATCGGAGGAAGCGCGGCCACGGCCCCGTCCCGTCCCACGCACCCCCCGGCCTCGGAGGCTGAGCCGCGGGAGGGGACACCGAGGGGCCCCGGGGCTCTGGCCCCCAAAAGGCGCCCGGCCGCTCCAGCCCCTGCCGGGGGGCTGAAACAAGAGCATCCCTAAGGTCCCTTCCAGCGTTCCATGGTGACAAGAAGACACCTGGGCACACCCAGACCACCCAACACCGGCTCTTCCATCGCTATGGAACAGCCCACATGGCGGGAATTAAATTTACCTCCATTTTATCCAGGTTTCTTCTTCCCGAATGGAGTTGCTATCACAGGCTGTTTTGTTACCTTCTTTCCAGCTTCTTTTGTTCCCTGTCTCTGGGAGGAAGAGCCCTTCTTTCCCCTGCAGGGACAGGAGACCTTCTACACGGCCACAAACCCACCTGGGCCAACCCAGCTCGTTTGGGTCGGACCAGGTGCTTCAAATCACTCCTTTGAGACCACAAACACCTGGAGAAACGGCACAGAGCTTCACCAGCCTGTTCCCCACAGAACCGGAGAATCATTAAGGCTGGAAAAGCCCTCTCAGGCCATCGAGTCCAACCATTCCCCCAGCACCACCAACCCATGTCCCCAAGTGCCACATCCACGCGTTTTTTGAACACTGAAAGCTTAAAATGACAAGGCAGAGCTTTCCCACCCTGCCCATGCATCCCCCTCTCCATAAATCCCTGCAAACCCAGGCGTGCTCTCCATCCTGCTCTCCATCCATGTTCCCATGGATAAATGTGAGACCACACAAATAAAAGAATTGCTTTTAAGAAACGGCCTTTATAACATTAAAAATATTACAGGGAAATGAAATAATTATTTAGACAAGGCTTAGTGGATTTAATTGCTGCTTTTCCATCGCGTGTAATTGGTGTTTTAAGTTATGTTAACAGTGCTTCCCATGGCGAGGCAGGTGTGTGCCGCAGAACGAGGCTGTTATTAATGGGATAACCACAATTAAGCGTAATTGGGAGCATCATATCAATCACTCCGTGGAGCAGCACAAGCACAGAGCTTTCCACCTGCTTTTCCGATGGTTTCAGTGATGCACCAAAGCCAAAAAACCACTTGAAATTCACCAGAGGCAGCAAGAAGCTCCTTGACTTTCTGTGCCATTGGCCCGTTCGTGGGGAGTTACTCTGAGGGCCAAAATTCCATCCCAGTTCCTCCCAGGAGCCAGCAGCTGATGGAACAGCATCGTGGCAGGGCATTGAGGCTGAGGGATCTCCCAAGGGAAGCTCAGCCCTGCTGGTGCCACACAGGAGTCACATCCAGCCCCCTCCCCATCCCATAAACGCCTGGCACCGCGGGGAGCACCCACGGAGCTGCTGTCCTGGGGATCCAGGACTGGGGAAATGGGGGCTCTGCTCCAAACTGCATTTGATATTCCCACTTGGAACATTAGGCTGTGTCATCTCCTGTTTTCCTCCTCGTGGGAAGCAGCTGAAAGCTCCCTTTTCCAGGAAAGGTGAAAACCTGAGGGGGTCATGCAGCTGCAGAAGCTGGGCTTGAGGAAAACCTTTGGATGCGTTAAAAAAAAACAGAAAAAGAAAAATGACAATCAGCACAAAATCCAGGGGCAGCGACACTGACGTGCCCAAAGGGGTGAAGGTAACACCTCACAACCCCCAGCCCTTTTTCCCCCCTAAACCCCAGCTTTGATGCTGCATCAACCCTGAAATTTCAAACACAACCCACCAGACAGGGCCACGGGCCATGGAGGGGCCTCCCCTGTCAGCGTCCCTTCCTCCCTCCTCACCTCTCCCCCAGCAGACGCTTTGCTTCCAGTGCCATCCAAGGACATAACCCCCCCAGGGCCATCCAGACGCGACTCCTCGAGTATCTGTGAAGTGCGAAAAAGCACAAAACAAAAGCGATAAGGAATTAGCAGCCTCTTGGAAACCCAAACAACGCTTCTGCGATGATGGAGGAGTCAGAAAACGCGATTAAAGATGATTAAGGCATCCCCATCACTGCTCCCTGCTGCGGTGCCTGTGGGGAGCTCAGCCCCACAGAACTGCAGCTGCCTTGTCTGGGAGAGCTCAGGCTCCTGCAGGGGGGCAGAGTTACAGCTGGGTGGGTTGAGAAGAAATGGGTGCTGCTAAGCCTGTGCTGGTAGGGGCCCAGGGGAGAGACTGCCGTGGGGTCACCCCATCCCATAACCCGGTGTCCGTGCCGCTCTCAACCCGCTGGCGGTCTCACACCTCTCCACACGTGATGTGTGCGCTGAAATCCGTGAAAACACGAGGTCGTGGACTCACAAACCCTCATTTTGAATTCAGACCCCATAACCAGGTGCTACAGGCTCCTTCCCCTGCCCCGAAGGGTTCAGCACTTCGATGCTCCTGATTTATTCCTCCGCTTTTACCTTTATTAGGTCCCAGCAGTTTCTTGTCTCCTTTGATTTTCTATTCCATTTAGCTCAAACAGTTCCAGCTGACACAGGACACCTGGTCCCAGCACCCTCTCACCACAGCTGGGCATCGGAGAGCTCCCAGGAGGGCACAGGCTGCAGTTTTGCCTGGATAGCAGCTGGTGCCGTGCCCTGATCCAGGCAGGGAATCCCAGGAACTCTCCTCAAGCTCCCACCATGGCACAGGGGGCTGCCTGGGGAGAGAAATACCCCCTGCCCCACCTTGGGAGTCAAAGCCAAACACAGCCTCTGGCACCCATCACCCAGGGCTTGGCTTCCCAAAGATAAAGATAAAGATGATAAAGATAAAGATGATAAAGATAAAGATGATAAAGATAAAGATAAGATAAGGCAGGCCCACCCACAGCAGGAGATAGAGCCTGGTTTTTCCTCCATGTTTGCATGGCTGGAGGATGGGGAGAGAAAAGCTCTGCTCATCACCAAACCACACTCATTAACCACTCATTAACGCCCGATTCGGGCTCTAATGAGGGCTCGTTGTGCTCCTTGTGCCCTGCACCCACCCAGGGTTTATCCAGGGGTGACTCCCATCCTTGCCCTGGATATTCCTTCTCTGCAAGGGTAATTTTTTAGGGAGGGCAAAGAGCCCGGGAGTGCGTTCCTGGAGCATCACAGGAGCTCTCCCAGCATCAGCCTCACCGCCAGAGCGCAGCGGGGGCAAACCTCAGCAGGGAACAAATCCAGGGTGGGAAAGCTGGAGGACGAACTCCCCGAGGTGAGAGCTGAGTGGGGGGCACATCCCTGGAGCTGCTTTGCTTCCAGGGAATTCTTCCTGCTGCAGTTCCTGGCTGGTTTTCCACAACTCAGCAGGGAGTTTGCAGGATGTGTTCCTTGGTGTCCCCATTTCTCTGGCCTGGCTTTGCAGGACCGAAGTGCTGCTCCATCTGTGGAGGTTCCTACACGTGGAGCATCCACTGCAGGAGTCCCCTTCCATCCCAGAGCATGGCCTTGACTCCAGCTCCATCCTTTGGCTCCGCTCCACCCAGGAACGCATTTAGGAGGATCTGCTTCCCCAGGCTCCACATCCCGCACGGGACCGGCCCCAAATCCACAAGGAAAGGTGTCTTTTCCCCCCTTCACCCCCAGGAACAGCTCCCTCCCTGTTTCTAAGCAGCTCCAACACGCCTGAACCGTCCTTTTGCCCCTTGCACCCCCAGAATTCCCGTTCTTGAACACTTCTTCCCGAACTGGGTTTTCCCAGAAGCACCACCCAGCCCCTGAGCCCAGCCACAGCCCGGGCTGGACGAGAATGACAGGGAGCAGCAGGCCAGCCCCGAGCAGCAAGTGGGAAAACAAGGAAACATTTCCATGTATTAACTTCATTTCCTCCGTTTCCTCTGGCCTGGCAGCCTCACAGGGGGTTATTAATAGCACTGGGTGGATGAGAGCCAGGGCTGGGGCTCCAGGATCCCAGTGCCTGCCCCAACACCCCTCTGTGCCTGGGAGGGGATGATCCTGGTGGGATCCACTCACTAAACCCACAGCAAATCATTCCTCTGGGAGATCCACTCACTAATCCACATCTCCTGCAGCTGCCCTGCAAGCACCTTTCAGGAAAACAGCATTGAGGCAAGATCAGGGAAACACCCAAATTCTCCCCGTTTCCCCAACCTGGGATTCTGGGAACTGCGCTTTTGACATCAAACCTGCTGCAATCTCATTAATTTCTGCTCGGGGAGGAGGAGGCTGTGCTCTCTGGCATTTGCAAAGCAAATGGTGCTGGGAGCCAGCAGGGCAGAAGGAGCAGAGAGGGGGCAGCCAGAGTCACCCCTCGGCGACACGATGGGACCCAAAGCCCCATTTCCCCACCTCGGTGTCCATCCTTTGCTGTCCTCCCTGTGGGGACACGTTTCTCCAGGGACACACTGCTGCCACAGCTCATCCTGAAGCCTCCAGGCCAGGGGATGGCATCTGTGGGACCACCCCCCTGAGCCGGGCTGGGGATTCGAGCTGGAGAGCCCGAGCAGGAGCCCCCAGGGCTCTGCCCAGCCCCGCTCCCCCCGTGCCGGGGGTGCCAAACCATGAACCCGGTTCGGCAGCTCTGCCCGGGCCAGCCCCAGCGTGCTCCTGCACATGGGCACGGTCTCCAAAGGCAGCGGCCGGGAGCAGCCCCGGGCACATTTCTGCAGCCTGACTCACTCACGCTGTGCCGCTCCGGAGCGGCCCCGGGAGCCGGGCACAGCCACCTGCGGCCACCGGGACACCCCGCGACAGCTCCGGCCCGGCCGCGGCCTCACCGCGGGCTCGGGACAAGGGCGCGGCCAGCTCAGGGAAGCTGCAGAGAGGTGGGAAACGCGATGGAATGCTGGCAAAGAGCCCTTTTACCTCCGGATCCCCCGGAAATACCCCCCGAGGATCCGTCTCCTCCGTGGGCTCTGCAGTGGTGCTGCTCCAGAGGGGAGAAGGGAGGGTCCCAGCACCCTGCAAAATACTGCTGCTGGTTTTAAGCCTGAAAGAAATAATTTTATTTAACCAGCCTGCTCTGAAACCACTGAGTTTCACCTACTGCTGCCCTGGAGATGCTGCTGGAGGTAAAACCCACACTGGAGAAAACCCCTAATTCCAAATGAAAGCCTTCAGAGCGATGGGGAGTCTCCCACCCACCTTGGAAAGCGCCCTCGGGTGCCAAATACCCTCTGCAAATCCTGTACCTTGTGTTTGGGGAGGTTCCTGCCCCACAGCTCCCAGCCCTGGCTCTCCCCTGAGCGAACTTTCAAACACCTCAGCAGCACGACCGCTCCCAGCCAGGCCTTGGAAGCGTTTCCTGGAGTCCTGGCAGCTCCTCCTGGAATGGGAACACCGAGCCACAATCCCCAGGAAAGGCTGGTGGGGGCAGGGAGCTGCTGAGCTGCTCCAGCGCCATCCGGGGTGGCTGGAGGGGGTGGATGGAGCTCCTTCAGCCACCCAGGGTTCTGCCATCCCATCCCTCCAGCTCCCTCACACCCCAGCCAGGGGTGAGGCCTGTGGTGCCCACGCTGCAGGTTTGGGGTGGGATGACATTCCATGTCCTCACCCTGTCCCAGCAGGAGGTGCCACCGGCTCTGCACGAGAGCATCCAGCCTTGCCCAGACTCTACAGGAGGTAAAACCATAATCAACATCAAAAATCCTAAACACAAAAACCCAACGGTTCCGTGGGACAGGAGCTGAAGGCACGACAGCAGTGTGGGTGTGAGGGGCTTTCACAACAGGACAGGTTTTCAGGGAGTGACCCAAAGCCACCACCTGCCCAGTCCCTGGGGCAGAGCCCACTGGTGCCACTGGTGCCTGGGCACGCTGCACTGGTGGCTTTGCCTGGCTGGGTCCCAGTCCCTGTGAAGTCACAAAGATTTGGCACCCAAATCTCCCCGGGTGAGGCCCTGCAGGGCCCCACAGCTCCCAGCACCTGCAGTGCCCTCACACCTCGTGAGGTGTCCTGCAAATTTGAGTGGCACCAGAGCCACCAAACCCCTCCAGGCTCACAGAATGACTGGTTTGGTTTGGGAGGACCTTAAAGCCCATCCAGTGCCACCCCTGCCATGGCAGGGACACCTCCCACTGTCCCAGGCTGCTCCCAGCCCCAGTGTCCAGCCTGGCCTTGGGCACTGCCAGGGATCCAGGGGCAGCCACAGCTGCTCTGGGAATTCCATACCAGCCACTGCCCATCCTCACAGGGAGGAATTCCTTCCCAATATCCCATTTAAATCTCCCTTCTTTTAGTTTAAAACTGTCCCACTTTGTTCTATTATTCTGTCCAGTGCTGAGCTGGGTCTCCTGAAAGTTCTCCTGAGGCAGCCTGGGGGCCTGGAGCACTTTTTGGGGACATGACAGGGGGAAACCTGGAGATGAGCCAGAGCTTCCCATTCCCTCAGTGTCCTGAGCCTTCAGCATCCACAGCTCCAAGTTACAACCCACGGCGAGGTGTCAGGGGTCTGTGACACCCTGGGGACAGGCTGGAAGGACAGGAGCTGCCAGAGGGCAGGGCTGGATGGGATGTTGGGAAGGAATTGCTCCCTGTGAGGGTGGGGAGGCCCTGGCACAGGGTGCCCAGAGCAGCTGTGGCTGTCCCTGGATCCCTGGCAGTGCCCAAGGCCAGGCTGGACAGGGCTGGGAGCAGCCTGGGACAGTGGAAGGTGTCCCTGCCCAAGGATGGGCTTTAAGGTCTTTCTAATCCAAGCCCTTCTGGGATTCCGGGATTCCAGGAGCTGCAATAACGGAGCTCTCCCTTAGAGGTCAGCCCAGCACCAAAACTGGCCCGAAATTCTCCAGAGAGGGATGCAATCCCTGCAAAGAGCTGGGATTTGGTTACCAAGGCCCTTCAGGGTGGGCAGGGGACGGTCCCCGACGCCTGCAGCCCCTCCCCTCGGTGTTGCCAAAGGGTATTCCCAAAAGCTGAGCTCTCCCGGATGCCCTCCTGCTCCTTCCCAAGCGTGGACTGCTCTGAGCTCTGGGTCTGCCCCTGCTCAGGGGATCCCCCTGCCTGGGGAAAGCCTGGCCAGCTCCAGATTTTGGGGAGCAGGGTGACCTGGTCCTGCCGCTGCGAAATTTTCCATGCCCAGAACAGCCAGGACAATCCCTCGGAGCTTTTCCTTAGGGCTCAATTCCTCCTTCCCACCTCCCTTCTAACACACAAAAACAACTCAACAGAGAGACCCAAAACCCAAACAAAAAACCCCCAAAAAACCTCTTCACTGACAGCTCCTGCATCAGAAAGAAAATTGCTCCTCTTTCTTTGGTGTTTGTCTTTTTCTTCCCCAAATCCCCCCAGCATTAAACAGATTTCAGCATTGTTCTAAAAATAGAGGGATTAGAAATAATCCTCCAGCATGGAGCGACTGTTGGGAAGCGGCACCCGGGGCTGGTGGCTGCCCTGGGGGGTTGGACCTTGGGGCTGAGCTGTGGGGGACCCAGGAACCCCCAGAAAGGGTGGCTGTGGGGATGGGGGGGCACTGCTGTGTCTCTAGGATGGGTATCCCAGACAGGAATCCCAGGATGGGTATCCCAGACAGGAATCCCAGGGCTGTCCCTGGCTGTGCTGACCCGGTGGGAGCCACTGGCTGGGAACTGACCCCATAAAATCCGGTGAGGAGGGATGGGATGGGATGGGGATGATGGGGATGGGGATGGGATGGAACAAGCTCCACTTGATCCATGGAAATAGGGAAGGAACTAAACCAGCTGTCCCAAGGGTGACAGCAAACCACTGGAAGGACTTCAGGTGACAGGAGCTGGGTGCTGCCATTGAGCAGCAGGTGACACAAAGGTCACCAGCCTGAGCCAGACCAGTTTCCCTGCAGCCTCTGGGCACAGCGCCCCGAGGACCCTGGCAGTGCCACCAACCCCTCCGTGTTGTCGTTGTGTCGGCGCTTTTCAAATCACTTTGGAGAAAAAAGTGGGAGAAAAAAAAAAGAAACACTTCAAAGTGTGAGACATCCCTGCGATGCCAACTGACTTCCAGCGAGGCTTTTGCAGCAGGAACTTGTTTGCAGCAAACAAGTCAATTTGTGTTTACAAGGAGGCAATTGGAGCCGACGGTTTGAAGCGTTCCCAGTGGGATGGGCCATCCCAAGCGCTGATCCCGCTGTCCTCATCATCAATGCTCCACTGCCAGGCTTTTCCTGCCCTGTGTGCAGTGGGAAGGGGGTGGGAGAAGGAGAAAACCACCCAGGGATGAGGTGAAATCCATCTCCTGCACCCCTGTGCCAGTCTGGGCTTCCAGCACCCCCTGCTCACCCCCATCCATTCCTGCCAGGGCTGCCCCTCGCTGGGGGTGAAGCCAAGGGGATATTCCCCGGGCACCAAAGGGCATTAAACACCACCAGGCATGAGCCAGGAATCCCCATCCCTGCCAGGGAATCCCAGCTTTGCCATCGCCCTCGCAGCTTTTGCAGGCTCAGACCTCACAGTGGGGTCTGGGAAGGCAATCCTGGGGCTTTGGGGATGGAGTTTGAGGCAGGAGGCACTTGGGATGCAGGGAGGGTGCTTGGAATAACAGCCCAGCCATGGGATCACAACTGCAGAGGGGGGATTTGAAGCCTGAATTTTGAGCTCACAACCCAGGCACACAACACTCACCCCTGCCCAGCCTTGCCACAGTTTTTTGCCTCCCCTGGCTGAGTTTTCCAGCCGTGGCAGTGCTGCCCCAGCCCCACGTGTCATTTTTCCCAGCTCATTGCCTTCCAGACCCTTCCCACGTTTAAAATGAAGGAAATCCACCCGAGCTCATCCATCAGCAGCTGCCGGCTCCTGCCCTCTGCCCTTGCCTTGCCTGGGCGATTTTTTCCCTCCCTAAATCCCATCAGGGATGCTCAGGAGCCTCATCCTGCAGGAGCACGGGGCTGGTGGCCTCTGCCCCGAGCCGGTCCCTCTCGGCTCGGTGGTGGCCGCAGCTGCTGCCTTTGTCCCTTTGTCCCTCGCTGTCCCCACGCTGGGGGGTCCCAGCAGAGGGTCCCGAGGGAGGGGCGCTGGGGACAGAGCAGGGATGGAGCTGCCCCAAGGCCTGGCTCAACCCCCCTTCCCCAGCTCCTGTTTGGGGTAAAAGCCACCAGAGCTGTGACAAACAGAGGTGCCACAGTCAAAGCTGCTCCGGGGGCAAAGGAGCCTTGTTGAACCCCACAGGAGGAGCCACAGCCTCGCCCCTCTGCACCAGAGCGTTGGGAGCTGCTGGAGGCTTTTCCAGCGGGATGAGGGGGGTTATTCCCAGCTGGAATGCAGCAGAAAACAACACAATGAAATAAATATTAAAAAATATTTAAAAGCATATATATTTAAATACTTAAAAGCATATATAAAAATATATAAAATATATATTTATTATATATTAATTAAAAAATAATTTAAAATATTGAAAAGCAACCTCTGCTTGAGGGGAGAGCTGGGTTGGGGCAGCCCTGAGCCCTCCCTGTGGGGTCACAGGGGGAGGAGATTGCACTGGGATGTTGGAAAAGCTCCTTAGGTGCCTGAAGAGTATCTGAAGGCCCAGGGAGGCTTTTCCAACTGCTGCTCAGCCACATCTGCTGGGCCAGGAGCAGAATCCGCAGCAGTGACAGAGCCTGTTTGATTCTAAAATGAAACAGGGATGGATTCAGGCTGGGAATGGGAAAGTTCCCCAAGGTGCAACCTTGGGGAAGGCCCAGGAGCAGAGAGGGAGCTCTGATGGAAACTCAGCATTAGGGAAGAGCAGCACGAGGAGGAGGAGAGGCTCACAACCCGGGAATCTCCAATGGATGCAGCGGGAAAGGACAAAGCCTCCCCGGGGCACCCCCGGCTCACTCGGGGCTCATTAAGGGCACAGCTCATCAGGCTCTAAGATAATTACAGCTTCTCACAAATTCAATTTCTGCCCGAGGAGGGCAGGAGGGGAGGGCAGGACTCTTCTCCTGCGTCTTCCAATGCATTTTGAAATCCTGGGAGGCACTTGAGGAACACATCCAGCAGGATCCTAAATGAAACTGTCCCTCCCATCCCTTCTCTGCCATCCCGGGGGATGTCCCAGCCAGGCGGGCTCCCCTTAGAGCCAGGGAATCTCTGCTCCCTGTCACCCAGGCCAGCCCTGGCCCTGCTGGAGCCCAAAGAGGGAAAATCTGCCTCTGGAGCCTTAAAGGATGGATTTTTCCAGGCTCATTAATGACACGGGGTTTGAGGAGCCTTACCCTGTTCCAGAGGATCTCTGTTGCCTTCTCCCACGGAAAAATCCACTTCACTGGCAAACAACCAACAGATAGGAGAGGAAGGGAAAGAAAACCATTAAATCAAGGGTAAAATAAGCAGGAAAACACCAAACCACCAGTGAAACCCAACGTTCTCTAAAAATCTGCAGTTTATTCATTAGAATTCAGTGAAAGGAACATTCATTTTAAAACACAATCAATACATTAAAAACTTGAGAGGACTAGTAGCAATGAGACCAGGAAGGAAACAAAAAACCCCCAAATTCAGACAGGTTGGTCACCTGGGAGGAGCTGCCAGCCTGGCAGCAGGATGGGGCAGCCAAGGACAAGGGCCAATTCCTCATTTCCTTACAACTGAGAGGCTTTTTGGGATTTTCATTTCTCACTTCACCCAAATGGAGCTTTAGGGTGACTCAGTGTGGGTGAGAAGAGCAGGAGGCCCCAGCTGGAGAGGAGGGAGCCCCAAATTCCAGGGCAGAGGGAATGTGGAAAGTGGGTCTGAGCGCCCCAGGAATGTTTGATGAGAAACCTTCCTGTCCATCCCTGTGCTGGGAATGGGGCAAACCCAATCAAGAAAAACTTTTAAAAGCACCATTAGGTGACAAGTTGTTAATGAGAAGACATAAAAATATTTGCAGAGCCAAGTCAGTGGTGATTGCCACCTCTGCTGGGGGGAAAAAAGGGGGGAAAATCTGGTTTTGGCTGGATTTTAGCATTCCAGCAGCTCTCCTCTCCTCCGATCCCAAAGTTCAAGGCAGTATCATTCCAGGGAGATGCTTTAGTGATGCAGCTGGAGCTCCCTGCAGGAGGGAGGACGAGAAGCTGGGGAGCCCTGATAATCCCAGGATTATTTAAGGAGCAATCCTCAGGCACCAGGGTGAAATCCCAGCTCCCAGCCCGGCCAGGGAGCACCAAGGGGAGAGCAAACCTGTCCCAGAACATTTCCATGCACCAACCACCAGCATCTCCCGCACAGGGATTTAAGAAAAGCCCCAATTTTGGATAAAATAACATCAGCAGACAGCAGGGACAGCCTCAACTGAAACCTGTGGGCTTTTTACAACGCTTGGAGGGAGAAATCACCAAAATCCACAAATTCAGATTAAAAACAACACTGAAAAGCAAAGAAGGGACAGCTGAGTGTGACAGAGGAAGGTTAAGGACGTCTCAGGCGTGTGCAAAGTGTGTTGGTGAGGGGCTGGGGGGCTGGGAAGAGGCCCCAGCACATTCCCGGGGGAGCAGGGTGGGATCCGGGCACGGCAGCAGCAGGAATGGCCTTTTCTCCATCGGAAAAGCAAACCACACCACTTGGAAAGGCAAGAAACACGAGTAAAAGAACAGTCTGTAAAATTTCCCCATGATTATAAAATGCAAAACTATACAAAAATAGAGAAAATCGACCGTTTTCTTATGTGTATAAAAACAAACAAACCAAAGAAAGCCCCAAAGTCCCCAGAACGCGACACAGAACCTCTTGGCAGGCTGACCCCCACGGCAGTGGTTCCATCACAACCTCACAGCCCCGTTCCTCTCTTCAGGCAAGGCCTTCCCTGCAAGGGACAGGCGAATTCCACGAGTTTTTCCTCAGTATCTCGGCAGGACAATCTGCTATTCCTGACTTTTCGGACTGGTTTCTGCTTGGGAAGCCCTTTTGCATAAGCAGCCTCAGTGACCAGCCCCAAACGCGAGCTCCTCGGGTAAGGCAGTGTTGGACTGATCCAGCTCCAGATCAGGTTGGTTCCTACGGATCCCGAGTGGGGTTTTTTGGGAAGAGTGGCTCATCAGGCAGTGAAATCCAATCCCTACCGCAGTGATCATTTACAGGCTGAGTTACTGCACTGGAAATTCTGACTTCTTTGGGTTAATGGGGCAGAATCTGCCAATAATCCAGCAAATTAGTGACTAAGCTGCGTTAGGAAAACTCGTTTGAATTCCAGAGATATTTGCCTCATTGAATTCCCATCGAATTAAGAGGAGAAGCCTTTGGTATAAAGTCAGATTATCAAGCCTTGGCTGTATGGCTCCCACTGAACCTCCCCACCTCGTACCTACACCTAAGCCCACGATTCCCACGGACACCTTGGAACATTCATTTAGCACCGAGACATTCCCAGCCCTCAGCAGGACTTTGGCTGAACAAAGCTACAGAGCCTGGAACCCAAAGATGCCTTTGGTGAGACGCTGAAAGGGAAATAAAGCAGGGATTAAACCCAGCCAGGGGCGTGAGGGGGTGACAACGTCCCCGTGGTGTCCCCAGCAGGGTCTGCCCGTGGTTTGTGACCTGTGAGCGGGGTGAGACGGGCACAGACCTGACCCTGTCCCTGCTCCAGGGAGGGATATCCAATATTAATTAGCAGCTGTGCTAACGAGGGGAGGCAACCTCCCAGCGAGGGGACCTTCCCCTGGCTGACCACGTTCTCCTCTCCAGGTGTGGCAGGGGCACCAAGAGCCAGGTTTGTCCCAGGAAACCCTCTCCGGTGTCCCAGAGGGATGAGGGAAAAGAGCCACAGCAGGTCTCTGTGGAACTCCCCGCAGCAGGGCTGGCAGGAAAATATGGAAAAATTCGGGTTTGAGCCCATGGATGCACAGATGGATCTGCCCTGGCTCAGCAGAAAAATCACATCACACACAGAGGCTGAACCAAGCCCGGCTCTGCCTCTCCCTGCTCCCTCCCAGACATCCAAGGCCAGGGCAGAAGGAATCTCTTCTCAAAAGGAATATCAAGACCTCATTTTCCTTGGCGGGTAAAAACCCCATCAAACCCAAAGCAGCTCCTTGTGCCTGGAAATCCAGGGATGGCAGGGAGCAGCTGATGGAGCCACATCCACATGGAGCGGGAGAGCAGCAGGAGGTGACCCAGCAGGGCAGGACTCAGCAGGAAAACTGAATCTGGCCCAGGCAGAGTCATCCCTCACTCCACAAAGGTGGGAAAACTCCGGTATTTCCACTTTGGGATGATTTTTTTTGAATGCTACAAACTCTGCTGCAAAGAAAAATACAAAGAGGGTAATGAGGAGGGGGAAAACAAAAATCACTGGTAATGGAATTAAATCAGAACACAGAGCTTGGACAGGACAGGGAAGCAGCTTTGTGTCATGGATTGTGGGTTTGGATCAGAGCCGAGAGGGTTTGGGATCATGGAGGACAGGGGGGATCAGCAGCCTGGAACAGATGGCACAGGAGCTTGTAGGGTCCCCTCAGCCTGTGTCCCTCCTCCACATTCCTTCCAAGAGGCAAAAAATTCCAAGCCTCCAGCAACTCCCAGCTTTTTTGTTCCCTCCAGTCAGGAGGAGGAAGCTGTGAAGCCCAAGGTAGCTGCGGTCCATCCCGAATTCCAACACAAAACTTTCCTCCTGCGGGTTTACACAAAGAAAACAACCGTAAAATAATAAAATTAAATTAAAAAGCCACAAAGCTTCCTTTTGAGAAAGTAACAGCATCTGCCACTTCACAGCTACAGGCACGATGCAAATTTAGCTTATTTCAAAGGCCTCGTGCCCGTCCCCATGGCCCTGGAGAGGCCAGGAGCCCGGGACAAAGCACGGGAAAGGTTTTCACCAGGAATTCTGCACCGTGAAGACAGACCACAACAAAGAAGAGACCAACACTTTGTTCTTCAAAGGGACACCATGGACAGCACATCTTTCTGAGCAAAGTGAAACTAGACCTGGAGAACGTTATCAGCACGCACACAAAAGCTCCTGCTTTCCTCTGGGGCAAGGAAAAATCAAATAAATAAAAATGTTGCTGCGAAGTTCCCCTTTCCCCCCTCGCCCCGTCCTTGCTCTGGAGCAAGCGGCACCCTTCCTCCCAGCTCCCCAGACTGAGCCCGAGGTGGAAGACATTCAAAGTGAGTCTGAACCAAAACATTTCACCGAGAAGAGGAAAACAGCCCCATTTCCCTCAAAAGTCTGCCCAAGGCTTGTTCCCCCAGCCCCTATCCTGCACAAACCCCAACCTGCCACACCAGCAACGGGTCCGTCCCCAGCTTCTGCCGGGGCTGCTGCTGCACTTGGCACTGGAAAGGGCTGGAAAAGCAGAAAGTGCCTCAGTGGTGACAAAGGAATCCTGGAGGTAGCTCCAAACCCCGCCAGAGCATCCGCAGGGGCGAGGCCATGCATGGCTGCAGGAGAGGAACATCAGCCCAGCTCAAATTCAAGTTCCACCCAAACTACCAGCTCCTGGTTTTCTCCCTCCCTGCCCTTTGCCCCCCTTTCACCCCTGCCCAGAGCAGCCTCAGCAGGGTGACATGGTGACATTCCTGCAGCCCCCTGGCTTGGTGACACGGTGACATTCCTGCAGATACTCAGACTCGGTGACATGGTGACATTCCTGCAGCCCCCTGGCTTGGTGACACGGTGACACTCCTGCAGATACTCAGACTCGGTGACACGGTGACATTCCTGCAGCCCCTTGGCTTGGTGACATGGTGACATTCCTGTACCCCCGGCTCAGTGACACGGTGACATTCCTGCAGATACACAGCCCTGGGGACATGGTGACATTCCTGCAGCCCCTTGGCTCGGTGACATTCCTGCAGCTACTCGGCGTCGGTGACGCTGAGCATGGCACTGCGGCAGCCGCCGTGCCCCGGGGTGGCCCTGCCCTTGAGGGGCTCGGGGCAGCGCTCAGGGCCCTCGGTGTCCCCGCTGCTGCCGCCGGGATGCTGCGGCACGCCCTGGGCGATGCCCACTGGTTTGCCCTTGGCGCGGTGCTCCGGGGAGCAGGTGAAGCCGAAGCTCGGGGGTAGCTCAGCTTCTCCCAGGGGTAACAAGCGGGACAGCTTGGGAACATCCCCGTGGTACCGGTAGGACCCGGCCGCCTCCCAGGCCCGCCTGGCCTCGGGCTGCAGGGGGAGGTTGGAGGGGCGCAGCAGGTGCCTGCTCAGCTCTGGCTCTTGGGGCCGCCTCTCCGGAGCCTCCCCGGTGCCACCCCGGGAGAGAGGCAGGAAAGGGGACACGGGGTCTGGCGGCTCCGATGGCTCCCAGACACTCTCCACAGCGCCGGCCGGGGCAAACCCCCAGAGCTCCATCCCGCCGGGAGCCGTGTCGGTGCCGGGCTGGAGGTGCCGCAGGCCCGGCCAGCTCGAGCCACCCTCGGGAGCCACCAGCTCGCCCTCCTCCTTGCTCCTGCTCCTCCTGGCTCCAGCAGAGTCCTTCCTGCCGGCCTCGCGCCTGGCCCAGAGCCGGCAGGGCTGGGGGCCGCTGCGGGCGCCCTGCGGCTCGGCCAGCTCGAACTCCAGGCTCTCCGTGTCCAGCGAGCGGCTCCTCCGGTCCACGGAGAGCGGCGCGGGCATGGAGGGGCTCAGCCCGTGCAGGCGCAGGTGGCGGGGCAGGCTGGCCACCCCCCAGTTGCAGCTCTGGAAGGAGCCCGGGGAGAAGCCCGGGGACATTCTCTCGTCACATTCAGCCAACGACTCCTTCTGTCCGTAGCCGTCGTCAAAGGCCTCGGCGATGTCCTCGCCCGCCGTCAGCTCCGGGTGCTGCTCGCACTCCCCTTCCCCGTCCTGCTCCACATCCACCACGTCGAAGGTGACCATAGTGGGCAGAGCAGGGAGGTTCTGGGTGAAGGACGAGCTGGAGGCCGAGCTCCCCAGGCTCTCGGAGAGGCTGGAGAAGAGGGTCCCGCTGCTGGTGAACTCCACCAGAGCCTGCGAGAAGCTCACGGCGTGCTCGGGCTCGCTGCCCACCTGGGGTTCGCCGGGGCTGGGCTCTGCTCCGCCGCCGTGCTCCTGCTCCGGGAGCCTGAACCCAGGGAACATCCCTGCCTTGGCCGGGGCCACGCTGCCGTGGATGGAATCCCCAAACATCCCACAGTCCAGGTCTGCATCGAACCCCGGGTTGTTCTTTGCGAGCTGAATAAGGCAACTTCCGGGGGCTTTTTGGCTGTTGTAACAGTTTTCTGGACACACAGTCCCTGGAAAATCCCTCCACTCTGGATTTTCAGCCCTAGCCACTGCAACCCCACCATTGGCAACCCGGGTCGGGGTGTGCGAGGCCACCTGCTCGCTCCCAAGGCCACTCTGACTCTTGCCAATGGAGCTGGCTGCTCTAGTTTTACATTCAACGCACTGCTTTTCCCGGGGACACTTCTCCTTGCTGGAGACATCCAGGCGTTTCAGCACCGGCTCCCTCTGCAGCTCCCAGTACAGCAGCTCCTTCTGAATGGCCGCAAGCCCCTCTTCTTCAGTTTCCATCAGCCCTCTTTTCTGATCCATCATCTGCTGGATCAGGCTCTTCTCTGCAGGGAGGCAGAAGTCCATGAAATAGCTGAAGATGCCCTGGCGTGGGACTTTGCCCTCGAACAGAGATTCCTCCCCGTGAGAGGGGCTCATCAGGGCGTCAAACTCATAAAGTGCATCGCCACTGTAGCTGTCCCGGGGCAGTCGGTCCTTCTTGAGCTCCTCTCCAGCCTCATCCTCCGGCCCTGGCGTGGTGGAGTCGTAATACCCCTCGTCACTGTTCGGGGCAGACTCCTGCTGGTCACTCTGGGGCGTCAGGAGGTCAACGCCGTCCATGGCGTCCCCCATGTAGGGGTGGGCATCGGCCTCGTGCGAGGCGTGCGTCTCCAGGCTGCTGCTCGACACCTGGGCCCCGTAGCTCCTGTCCCCTGGCACGCCGCTGTCCCACACCTGGTGCAGGTACTCCTCGGCCTCCTCGGGGATGGCCATCTCCTCGCCGCCGCCCTGGTAGGTGACCAGGCAGGAGCTGCGTTTGGCGGCGTCCCGGCTGCGCTCCACCGAGATGCTGCTCTCGGCGATGTCGGGCTCGGCGATGTCGTCCCCGCACCCCGTCAGGGAGTCAAAGCTCTTGAGGGAGGTGACGTCGCCCAGGATGAGGCTCAGCAGGTCCCCGGAGTGCAGGCACGGAGGCTCGTTGTCCATCAAGTCAGGGTGGAAGGCCAGCAGCAAACTCTCACGGTCAAACTCAGCGCAGGCAGCAGCCTCAGCCTCTGATTTTGTATCTGGAACGTCCCCATTCCCTGGCACAGCAATCGTGTCACCCTCGGAGCTGCCTCCATCAGCCACGGGGCAAGCAGGCTCAGCAGCCTCACCACAGCTGGGGTCACCCCCTGAGCCCTCCGGGCACGCTGTGGCCTCAGGGACCGGCCCTGCTCCCCTGCCCTCCGCGGCCCCTCGGCTCTCCACTGCCATTCCAGGAGCGTTCCCGGCCTCCTCCGTGTCTCCATTCCACTCGGGGAGCTCTGCCTTCTCACTCTCGGCAGCCTTGCTCTTCCGGTGGCGCCGGATGCTGTTGAAGAACCCTTTCAGCCCTTTTTTGGGTCTGGGGAAAGAGGATTTCTCCCCGTTGGGCTTTTTGTCACAGCCCTCGATACTGCCGGGGGGAGAGCTGTCCTGCTGGCCCAAATCCCCCCTGGCGCCGGTGTCCACGGCCAGCTGGGCGCTGCGGGAGCTGGGCAGGGGGCCGGGCTGCCCATCCCTGCTGCCGTCCGAGGGGCTGTCCAGCTGTGTCCCACTGCCCTTGTCACAGGCAGCGCTGCTCAGCCCGTCGTGGGTCTTGCACTTGCTGAGCCCCTTCTTGCCGCGGCTGCCGAAGAAGCTGGGCAGGGTGCAGATGCTGCGCTTGCCCCCGAACAGCTTGAAGGCCGTTTTCCTCAGCTTGCCGGGGGGCGGCTGCTGCGGCTCCGCGGCCACCACGGAGCCGTTGGCGCTGTCGGGAGGGGCGTCCCCGCCCTCCTCCCGCCGCTGGTCCCCTCCGTCCCGCTCCTCCGGGCTGCCCGTTTCCATGGCAGCGGGGCGGGCTGGGATCTAGCTGGAAGCGGCGGCTTTGGGAGCGCGGCGCTCCGGGCGCAGGGATGGACACATCACCGCCGACCTGAGGCACAGGGAAAGGGCACAGGTGAGGACATGGCAGTGCAAGGGGCAGAGCTGAAGGCACCGGGGTCTCAGGGCTCCATCACCAGCTGGAGGAGCCTCCAAGCTCTCTCTCCACTTCCAAAATCCAGGCACCAAAATGTCGCTTCAATTTACCAGTCTGCCAGAGCAGGAAAACCACCCATCTCCACTGGGGAGAATCCCTGGGGACAGGCAGGCCTGACCCCTGTGCCTCCTCGCTCCAAACCCTTCAGCTTCCCAGATTTTTTGTCTCCAGGGTGATCAGGTTTGGCTACCCTTAAGTGAGAGCTAGCACCTCCCAAACCCCCTCCCAGCTCTCATGCCAGGCTCCAAAGAGCATCCTGAGGGAGGCCAAACCAGGACACAGCCCTCACTCTGCACGTGTCCAGGGAAAAACCACTTCGGTTACTACCCCGGCTTTTTTTAATAGAAGATTTCAGTTGTTTTTAAAATAATCTGTCCAGCGAGAGAGAATCGCATTAAAAACACCCACTGTGAACCCCTTGATCAGATTATCCCAGAAGCAGAGAGGTAGGTTTGAAATTTGACCCTGGATTGCTGTCAGGAACAGGAGAAATGAAACAATTCTAATCATGTCTCTTTGGCAGAGGTGAGGGTGGAGAAATTAAATGCAATAAAATCCTAATGTGCTCCCAAGCTGTAACGCCTCAGGCTGAGCTCTGACGGATAGGAGGCCAGGAAACCTTCCCGAGGTGTTTAGCCGGAAATCCCAAATTAAAAATACATTCAAACGATGCTCTCTGCTCCTGCAACCCCACAGCAAACCCGCAATTCCAGGTTTATTTATATTCCTCAGGTCTAGGTTGCTTTGCCTCTACATTGATCTGGCATTGCTGCCCACAGCACGGTTGAAACTGGACGGGCTTTAAGGTCCCTCCCAACCCAACCCATTCCACGATCCTGGAATTCTGGGATTGCTGATAACCCCTCACGTTCACCTGTCCCGCTGGACGCAGCAGCTGGGGCGTAGCCGGCTGGCACAGCCGCCTCCCCACCGGCAAACTGGGCTTTTCCAGCTCTGCTGGAGCCCACCACGAGTCCCAGGCGTCTCCAAAGCCTCTGGAGAGATCTGGAGAGAGGGGCCTGGAAGAAATCTCCGCACCTGGATCTGTGCGGGGCTGCTGGAAAATTACGGGGTGAAATGACCCCAAACCTGCACCTGGACAGGGGCTGCTGGAAAACAGCCCGGGAAGGGCATGAGACAGAGCCAGGATTTCAAAAATTCCTTTTGGGAATCATTTCTCTCCAGCTCCACGTCAGCACCAGCACTGCTGCGGAGGGGAAGCTGGAGAAGAATAAAAAATGAAATTTAAAAAAATGAAATAAAGAGAAATAAAGGGCACTGAGGGCAAAGAGCCACGACCAATAAAACATGAAAAATAAGGTTTAAAAGCAACAAGAAGCAGCACCGTAACAATGAAATGCAGCGTTTCACCCGCAGTGCTGACCCTCAGGGACCCCCGGCCCGCCCAGCCCCGCACGGGGACGCTCCCCCAACCCGGCCCTCCCCGCTCCCCA
>VXBT01008210.1:81475-113625 GCA_013400235.1 Oriolus oriolus | reverse complement strand
GTCCCACACCTGGCTACCCCCAGCCCGCACCCCCTGACCAGCCCGGCAGTGAAGACCCCTCCCCATTGTGGGGACCCCCAAATCCCAAAAGCCCCTCAAGTCCCCAGACGAGGGTGACAGCCAGGATGCCATGGGCGGGAATCCCGGCAGAGCGTGGCCGTGTCCCCGCGGGGCAGCCTCTCGCAGCCCCCATCTCCCGCTGTGTCCCCGATGGTGGCTGGCTGGGGACCGAAGTGGCACCAGTGTCATCATTCCCATGCAGCGATTCCCAGCGCCTTGTCCCGGCTGCGTCCAAGCCCTAATGCTCCCCTTGGGAGAGGCCCCACAGCCTAATTAATAGATGCTGATTAATAGGTCTCGCAGCCCCTGACACAAGCCCATAAATCCTGCAGGAAGGTGCCTGTGTTTGGCCAAGAGCGATCCTTGGAGCTGCTGACACGGACCCCACGCCTCGGCCTGGGAGCGCTTCCCTGTGGGATGTGAGCCATGGGACACATCCTGCTGCATCCCAAAAGCGCTCCAGAGCATCACCTGTGAGTGGGCGCTGAGCTGCCGAGGGGCAGCGGGATTTATCCATCAGCTCCCGGCTGTGGGAAGAGCCAGGAAGGCACCTCCAGCCCCCACGGTGAGGGCGATCCCGGTGTCCAGGGCGGGAGAGATGGAAGGGCACAAAGGTGGTGCTGGGATGCCCCACTCCAGCCTGAAATTCCCCCTCTGCAGAGACTCCCTCGTCCCTTCCCAGCCATCCTGGCAGGGCTCCCGAGCGCTCCCAAACACGGGACATTTCACCAGACAGGCCACAACAGTTTAAAACCAGTAACAGAACACTTTTAATTCAAACCCCAACCCTGCCCAATCCCAAAAGACCTTGGGCCACAACACGAAGCACTTTTGGGGTGAGAAGACAATGTTTAGGGTCCGAGCTGGGGCAGGGAGACCAGTGGGGATGTTGGGACTCTGGATACGTCTCCCAGCCCCTGCCTGTGCTGCCACTGGGGTGGGCACACACAGCTGGGGCCGGCCCCAATCCTGCCCCTCCCAGGTGGAAGAGACACTTGGGAACTTCTCTGGGAATCATGGAATCATGAGGAACCTTAAAAATACCTCATTCCACCCCCTGCCATGGGCAGGGACACCTTCCACTATCCCAGGCTGCTCCCAGCTGGCCTTGGACACTTCCAGGGACCCAAGGGCAGCCAGAGCTTCTCTGGGCACCCTGTGCCAGGGCCTCCCACCCTGGGAAAGGGGGTTCAGAGACAGCCAAGGCCATGCTGTGAGGGAACCCACAGACACGGGGGTGCCTGGAAAGGGTGAGGGAAAAGCTCCTCTCCCCCTGCCCTCCACACCCTTTCCCAGCCCCTTCTCCAGCCAACATCAGCTGAAGGTGTAAAATCCCTCAGTAAATAGGCAAACCCAGGGAAACCAGATCCCGCTCTATCCTCAGTTTGCTGCAAACCAGGAGCTGAGGTCTCCTGTTCCCTTCCCCCTTCCCTTCCCAACTTCCCACTCGGGCACCGCTTTCTGGAGACCTCGCCAGCAGAAATGAACCGGCGACCGCAAATTCCCGGCGGTGTCGCAGAGTTCAGGGATTCACTCCCAGGGGTCGGAGCAGGTTTTAGTTGGGGTGCTCAGAGCTGTGTCCTTGGGGGCAGGCTGGGAGTCACGACTGGTGCTGGAGGTACTTGGCCAGGACCGTGGGGATCTCCAGCTCTCCGAGGGCGGCCGGGCAGCCCGGCTGCTTCAGGAGACGCCTCATGGCCAGCCGGGATTGGGACAGCAGGGATTTGGGATGGGCTGTGGAAGGAAAATCACACGGTCACCTTCAAGACACACAACCCTGCTGCCCTCCAACCCGGCATTATCCGAAGGAAAGGACATGGACTAACCAAACCACACAGGGTTGGGACTAAATCATCTTAAAGGTCCTTTCCAACCCAAACCATTCCACAATCCTGTGAAAACTCAGCCTCGGGACTGGGGCTGTGGACTCAGGCACATCCTCCCACAGGAGCTGGGCATGGGGAGGAAATCTTCCATCCCCACATGGAAATAAGTGCAGGATTTTTGACTTGGGCAGTACAGGAGAGCCCGAGCGGAGCAGCAGAAAGGAGAGGAAGGGTGAAAAGCAGCCTGTAACCCAGTGAGTGAGTGGAAACACAGGCTGTGGGAAACGTGGAATCGCAGAATGGTTTGGATTGGAAGGGACCTTAAAGATCATCTTATTCCATGAGCAAGGACACCTTCCGCTATCCCAGGCTGCCCCAAGCCCCGTCCAACCTGGCCTGGGACACTTGCAGGGATGCAGGGGCAGGGATGGGGCAGCCACAGAGCCGCACGGCCGAGCAATGCCGCACGTGAGGCTGAAGGAAAACCTGGGTAAAGCTATTGGGAAGCAGAGGGAGAAGGAATCAGAGCCCAGCTGTGCCCATTTCCATCCCTGGGCCCACAACCACGTCACCTCTGGCCTGCAGCAGCAGCTCCAGCCCCTCGCTGCGCGGGGCAGCCCGGGGCAGGCGGGGCAGGTACACGTTGGCCCCGAAGTCGATGAGCAGCCGGACGAAGTCGCTGCGGCAGCCGTGCCTCAGGCACGTCTCCAGCAGGGTCTTGGGCTCGCGGATCTGGGCCAGGACGCCCTGCTCGGTGCAGTTGTAGTCGGGGTCGGCGCCGTGCAGCAGCAGCAGGCGGAAGCACTCCAGGTGCCCGTAGGCGGCCGCCAGGTACAGGGGCCCCGAGCAGGCCACAGAGTTGGCCGCCCACTCGGGCAGCCGGGCCTGCACGTTGGCCTCGGCGCCGTGCTCCAGCAGCTGCCGCAGGATGTCGGCGCGGCCGTCCCTGGCGGCCAGCAGCAGCGGCGAGCAGTTGTTGTGGACGCTGCCCACGGGGCTGGCGCCGGCCTCCAGCAGCGCCCGCACGCACTCGCGGTGCCCGTTGCTGACCGCCACGAAGAGCGGGGTCTGGGCCTTCACGTCCAGGCCGTCCACCTCGGCCCCGTGGGCCAGCAGCACCCGCAGGCTCCGCACGCAGCCCCGGGTGGCCGCCAGGCGCAGGGGGGGGCTGGGGACGCCCCAGCCGCTCCTGCGGTTGATGAGCCTCTTGTACCTGTCCTGGGACAGGAGCCTGTCCAGGGTTTCGTGGTCGTCCTCGCACACGGCCCGGCTCAGCTCCTCGCTCTCCCCGCTGTCCTCCTCGTCATCCCTGGGCTGCAGCAGGGAGAACATTTTGTTGATGTCCATGAGGCTCATTTTGTCGGGTGTGTGCTCCATGTGCCGCTTTCATGGTAAAGGATGAGGCCGAAGATCTACGGGACAGCAGAACCCGCAGTACCCCCAGGTTAGAAGCAGCCCCTGACACCAACAGCTGCATTTTAGTGTAAGTTTATCCTCAGCGCAAGGAAGATTCTCCAAAAAATGGGCAAAGAGCGTTGGATGAGGACGGTGCTGATGTGCTCGTGGCCCTGGCACCACGGTGAGGAAATCCACGTGGGCAAAGGGCTGAGGGAACAGTGGAGCTCAGCGGTGCAGTGGCTACATGGGTCATGATCCCCTAAAATCAGGGTTTGGGTTGGGAGGACCTTAAAGCCCATCCAGTGCCACCCCTGCCATGGCAGGGACACCTCCCACTGTCCCAGCCACTGCTCCCAGCCCTGTCCAGCCTGGCCTTGGGCACTGCCAGGGATCCAGGGGCAGCCACAGCTGCTCTGNTGGGAAGCCATTCCCTGTGTCCTGTCCCTCCATCCCTTGTCCCCAGTCCCTCTCCAGCTCTCCTGGAGCCCCTTTAGGCCCTGCAAGGGGCTCTGAGCTCTTCCTGGAGCCTTCCCTTCTCCAGGGGAGCACCCCCAGCTCTCCCAGCCTGGCTCCAGAGGGGCTCCAGCCCTGGAGCAGCTCTGGGGCCTCCTCTGGACTCGCTCCAGCAGCTCCAGGTCCTTGTGAGGGATGGATCCAGTGAGGGATTTGTGGGGAGGAAGGGTGGGAATGCTGAGCTGATCACAGCGAGTGGGACTGAACCCTGAGAGCTTTGCTGGGCTCTGCACACAGGATGGGGCCTCAGGGGCCGAGGGACAGCGGGGACAGGAATGGGGTGTCCCGGCTGGCACCTGAGCAGCTGGAAACGCTCGGGATGGGCAGAGGGACTTCTCGGCAGCCCTGAGGCATCTCAGGTTTCCTTGGGAGAGGCAGCAGAGGCAGAGCTGGGTCTGACCTGCCCTGGGAGCAGCCAAGGCGCTGCACGGAGCAATTAATTAGCGAAGGAAACGGTTAATTAGGCAAGGAGCTGCAGGGAGCAATTGGCCTCGTTCTGCACCTGAGCCCGTCGGTGCCAGGGCAGTCGGGGGGGACCTGTCCCACGTCACCCACGGGGACACAGCCACCAGCACAGCTGGGGGAACTGGGACGAGTCTGCTGGCAGCAAAGCTCTGCTGGGCTGCCGCCCATCAGCCCAGTTTATAGAGAAATGTGGGGAATTCTAACGCTGCTGCTCTTCGTTAGACACTGGTAATGAGCTCTGGGGCTTTGGGATCACCCCACGCACATGGATCATGGGGTGGGGGGTTATTGCAGATGTGGGTCCAAAAGAGAGTTATGTTCCCAGGTATATCCCAAGGAAATGGTGTGGAAAAGTGGAAGAGCAGCTGTGACATTTCCTGAACACACAAATGGCATCTCCAAAGGGAGGTTCCTTGGACAGCCTGAGCTCTGTGTGGGGACCTGAGGGAGGTTCCTCAACCAGCAGAGCCCAAACCAGAGTTCACGGGATCACAGAATGGCTTTTGGCTTGGAAAAGAGCTTAAAGCTCATCTCATCCCACCCCCTGCCATGGGCAGGGACACCTTCCCCTGTCCCAGGCTGCTCCAAGCCCCATCCACCCCGGCCTTGGGCACTGCCAGGGATCCAGGGGCACCCTGTGCCAGGGCCTCCCCATCCTCACTGTAGCTGTCGCCCCCTGAGGTGCCAGAAGCTGTCCAAGCCCCTGGCAGAGGCTGTGACAGAGCACACAGAGCACACGTTTGTCCCTCTGGCTCCCAGTCCCCCTCCCTCGCCCGCCCAGGTCCCGGTGCTGCCGCCTTACCTGGGGCGTGGGGGATGCTCAGAGCACCTGAGGCCTGGGGGGGCCCATGGGGAGTCCTCCCGTGGTTTAACCCAAAAATGAGGAGTGAAGGAGAGGATCTGGCAGAGCTGGGACGGACAGAGCTGTGTGGAGCTCACAGCTGAAATGCCACGGTGGGACAGGGCCGGGGCTAATTTTAGCCCCTCTGGGGTTTTATCTTACCACTTCCATTCTTGGAAAGCTCCCCCTGGGTAAATATAGAGAGGGCAGCGGGGTGGGGGGAGGCTGGGACAGGTGCTGGAGGCTGCTCGACCCCTCTGAGCACACACACAAAGCTTTTTCTCTGCTGTTTCCTCGCAGAAATCGTAGGGAACGGGGCGGTTTGGGGTCCCTGCCAGGGCAGCACCAGCCTCCACCTCACCTTGGCTGCTGCCACACACTCAGATTCCCTCTTAACCCCTCTCCTGTCCTCCTTCCCCCTTTTCAGAGGGACACAAATGGCCGTTTGCAACCTCCAAAATGATTTATTAAACACCAGAAGGACAAAAGGTGCTGAAGATGGTCCAGATTTCCCCCCCTGAGCTGCTCTTGGCTGCACCTGCCAGAAGGAACCGTGGCCAGGGCTTCCCAAAGCTAAACAGGACCCAGGAAGGCAGGAAACCTCCCAGGGCAAACAAAAGGAGTGGGGAGCAGCACTGGGACCTTATCAAAAGCTGTCAGCTGGGAAGTGCAATCCTATTTTATCCAGCTCCCTTTAAACCTTCTCCAAACTCCTCAGTGGTGGAGCAGGAATGTGCTGGCAGTCTGAGGCAGCCTTATCATGGCTGAGATAATGAGAGAGACCCAAATTGTCCAGCAGGAAAGTCCCCACTGCTGCGAGGAGTGAGATCGGGGTGCTCAGTGAAACGTGGGCTGTCCCTGTGCCGCCAGCACCGTCCTGGTTTGGAGCCTCCCTGAGGAAAGCCTGGAACGCAGGAAAATGGTCAGTGGTGACTGGATTTCGACTTTCAGCTTCCTCGGAGTTTCCCTGTCCAAATTCAGTCAAAAAGAGATTATTATTGCTTCACAAAGGTCAATCCCCCCAAGGCAGCAGCAGGAATGGGATGATGGATGCGGAGGAACCCTGGAGCAGGAGCGGGGAGTTCGGGGTTATTTTCACTGAGAGTGAGGAAGCTGCGACCACAACAGGGATGCTGCAGCCACAAAAGCCGAGCCTGGCTGGAAAGCCCTTCCACAAACCACAGAAATCAAAGCAGCCATTAAAAAGACAGAGTGTTATAAAGGGAAAAAGGGAATGCAGACAACAGAAGTGTTAGAAAATGTGAAATGTAGGAAACTTGGAGATGAAAGGGAAATCCTTGAATGGCAAATTAATGATAAACCGCTTTTCTTTTGTTGTTGCTGCTGCTGTTTCGTTGTTAACCGAGGAAGATCTGAGGAACAAGAGCAGCTCTGTGATGAGGAGCAGATTAAACCCGGTCCTAACGAGGCAAAGCCGAGAACCGCCCCAGCTGGGATCCCACAGGGACACGCTCCCGGAGCTCCCGCTGCAGGAACCTGTTCCGTCCATCCCACGGGGACATTTCCAACAGCAGAGCCACACCAACCCCCCCAGGAGCCCAGGCAGAGCTGACAGAGCAGCCTGGCCCATTTGGGATAAGCTTCCCAACGCTCCAAACTCCAGGGAAGGACGAGGAGAAGGGAAAAGCTTCCACCTTCTGCCCGAGCCAGGGGCTGACCCGGCCTCTCTCCGGGCAAAGCAGCTCCTGATCAGCTCCCTGTTAATTGGGGAAGAATTAGAGGGCAGAAGGGTATTTAATGCAAGTCAATGAGGTTTTTTGGGAAGGTAAATCCTGTCCAGAGTTGCTTCCATTAAAGAGATTATCGTTATTAACGCAGCTGAAGGGAGCTAATGAGCTTGTGGATTTAGCAGTGCTAAGCAGTTAAAAGTTTAGAGCCAAACAGTCCCAAATAAATGATTTTGCAGGGATTAGGGATTTACTAACAGTGCTCAAGGTCGGGAAGGCAGAGTTGGGGAGTGGGGCTGTTGTGCCTCCTGCCTTTGGGCCGGGAGCCACTGCCCCGGCACAGCTCTGCGCTCTGGAATCGCCCTCTGTGCCATCCCATCTGCTCCCAGCATCCCAAAACTCAGCCCTGGGGGCTCTCCCTGCTCACCAGCCAGCACCGTGATCCAGGTGTTATCCAGGAATTATCCAGGAGAGGGCACGGACAGCAGCTCAGCATCCCTTGGCTGCACCGCACCTCCCTCCCAGGGCCCTGCTGGTGGAAATTCCCAATTTGTTTGGTGCATCAACACCCAAAACATGGAGTTAGAAAGGAAGGAGGAACCCAGCAATGTTCCTTCTGCTCCATGAATCATTCCTTGAGGAATTCTGGCAGTACTGGAGCTCCAGGAGAGTTCAGCTCTCTGATTCCGCTGCCTTCGGGGAGCCCCTTCCCTTTTGGAAATCGGGATAAAAGGATGGTTTGGGTTGGGAGGAACCCTAAAATCCATCCTCTCCCACCCCTGCCGTGGGCAGGGACACCTCCCACCATTCCAGGCTGCTCCAAGCCCCGTCCAGCCTGGCCTGGGACACTTCAGGGATCCAGGAGCAGCATCCCACAACTCTGCAGGTCCATCCGTGGGGGTTTTTGGTTATTTATAGATTTTTAGCCATTCCCACCCACACTGGATCCCTTCCCTCTCTCCCACAGCTCCAAGATCCGTTGTTGAGAGAGAGGTTTTGTATCCCCCCATCCCCTCCACTCCCCCAAAGGGAAGGAAAACACAAATTCCAGAAGAACACTGGAATCCATGAGCTGTTTGCAGGCAGGAGAAACTCCAATTACCACACCTTTTGTCCAAATTTCCCCCAAATTAAATCACACTTTTATCAATCCTAGCCACTGTTAATGCTAATAATCCAATTAAAGCCGAGTCTAAGTAAGTAAATGAAGGATTTCACTGGCAGCATTAAGAACATCTAAAATTAGCAAGAAGGGAAGAAGCCTGTGAAACGCCCAGGGACTGAGGAGACCCCAGTGCCAGGCCCATTTCATTGCCTCAAAACATAGAAAATACCCATTTTTAAGGTGGAAAATCTTCATCAGGGGCTGGCTAATGGGTCTGGAGTCTGTTCCTGGTGTTCACAGGGAAGTTTTGTACCTGGAATCTCCTTCCTGAGCATCTTCCCACCTCAGCTGACTTTGTCTGCACTCAAAAACTTTAACACCTCACTATCCATGATGGAAAAGAATGGGATAAAAGAGGATTTTTCCAGGACCCCATCAGCAGTTGGATTCTTCACTCTGAAGCCATCAGAAAAAAAATCTCTTCACTGGACCCACAAAGGTTGGACTGAGCTCCTTCCAGAAGCTCTGGGTGCTCCATGGAAAGCTCTGGAAGTCAGCCTGGAGACAGCTGTGGCCAGGTGAGCGAGGGACAGACACCCCTCCAGGAGCAAGGAAACACTGAGGAGATACTTGGGATTAATACAGAAAGAAAAATCGAAACAAAAACCCTTCCAGAGTAGCACAGTTTGCAGAAGACACCAAGATTTAATACAGTTCCATTGGTTAGATTCCGTTTTTTCCATTGGTTATATTCCTTTTTTCCCCTTAGTTATATTCCCTTTTTTACATTAGTTATATTCCCTTTTTTCCCTTGGTTATATTCCCTTTTTTCCATTGGTTATACTCCCTTTTTCCCTTGGTTATATTCCCTTTTTTCCCTTATATTCCCTTTTTCCCTTGGTTATATTCCCTTTTTTCCCTTATATTCCCTTTTTCCATTGGTTATATTCCCTTTTTTCCCTTAGTTATATTCCCTTTTTCCCCTTGGTTACATTCCCTTTTTCCCCTTATATTCCCTATTCCCCCTTGGTTATAGTCCCTTTTTTCCATTGGTTATACTCCCTTTTTTCCATTGGTTATATTCCCTTTCCCCCCTTAGTTATATTCCCTTCTTTCCCTTGGTTATATTCCCTTCTTTCCCTTATATTCCCTTTTTGCCCTTGGTTATATTCCCTTTTTTCCCTTGGTTATATTCCCTTTTTTCCATTGGTCATATTCCCTTTTTTCCCCTTAGTTATATTCCCTTCTTTCCCTTAGTTATATTCCCTTTTTTCCCTTATATTCCCTTTTTTCCCTTGGTTATATTCCCTTTCTGGGTTGTTTTTAAGACCCTGCACCCCCCCAAACCAGGGGGATCACCCCATTTCTGTTCAGTAGAGGGGAAGCAGCTCCACACTCCCTTTATTAATTAAGATCCTTTAACTGACTTCACCTTCCCAAGTTTTCCTGAGTGAATTCCCAATAACCAGAGCAGCCAGTTCCTTTAAAAAGGCAAGGTGTTTATTTTTGCAGGGAATAAAAATCCCTGCAATCCAAGTGAGACTCCATGGGACAAACAGAGAGAACAGACATGATTCTCCTGGAGACAAGGTCGGGATCAAGCAGGGCAGGGACTGAAGTGCCCCCAGAGCCCTCGGGGCACGTTCCAGACAGGGCTGTGTCCCCCACAAACGTCCCTCCCCAGTGACACAGACAAGAATAGCCACAGGGACATTCCCAGCCAGCACTACACACGGTTTTAGGGACATTCCTACAAGGATCAGGTTGGGGATGACAAGGAAAATCCAGCTGGAGGATGGGGATCCAGCGCTGAGTTCCTGCAGCGGTTTCTGCTACGTTCAATGGATGGAAATACAGAGAAATGGATGGAAATACAGAGAAATGATAGAAAAACAACCCCTCGGCCCTGCCCTGCTCCTGCAGCTCCCAGCAGGACACAGTAATTAATGTCATTAGCAAACCTGCCCTAACGAACGGCCCACCTGGCTGCCTGGCCCCAAACACAGGCTTGAACATCCCCTGCTTCCCCAGCTAATTAATGAAGTGCTGGCTGATAATTAAAACATAAATAGGACATGCAGAGCAGGGTTCTTCCCCCAGGGAGTGCCTGGACCTGCGTGAGGGGTGGATGGAAACCAGGAAGAGCTGGGAGAGGTCCCTCTAAAGACATCCCCAGCCCTGAGCACGGAGCAGAGGGGATGGGGAGCAGAGGAAAACACATTTGGAATTCTCCCGGTCACTCCTGGGTATCCAGCCCCAAAATCCCCCTGGGCTCTGAGGCTGCCCAGCTCTGCCAGGAGCTGAAGGGGCAGCAGTGCCTGCAACAGGAGCTCTTTTCCCTTCCCAACGCTTCTCCTGGGGGTGCCTGAGCTTTGGGAGCGCTTCCCAGGGCTCACTGCTTCCAGAGGCGATGGGAACAGCAGCCACAGGGCTGCTCCACACCAACATTCCCACCTGGAGATCCTGTGGAGCTCTGGGCACCTTCAGCTCCTGACAGATCCCGCTCTGCAGCGCTGGGGAAGCTTCCCAGCTCCCTCCAAGCCCATCTCCTCCTCCATCCCAGTCAGGGTGGCTCTGCACCAGAGCAGGTGGACTTTTATTCCAAGGAATTAACTTGGAAAGGCAATCACTAAGCACAGGAACAGACCAGGAGTAAATCAGACCTAAAAGCTTTCCCAAGCTGCTTTTCCTCACCCCTGAAGAGGCCATGGAGAACTAAAACTATGGGCAACCCAATTATTCCCACTCTTTCCCTGCAGAGCCAACAGCACCAATTGGATTTTCTCTCCCACAGGTGACAACTGCAAAAGAAAACCCCATTTAATAACCCACAGAATGAAATTCACATTAAAAACATTTCAAATGAAGCTTCACGAGTCCCTCTTGAGCTTCAGAGTACACTGAGAGTGGGCACTGGCCCACTACAAGGTTACACCTGGGTGTAGCACAGGAGACACTGGGAACAGGCAGGAAGCCACAGAGTGTCCTGGTAAAGCCATGGAGTGTCCTGGAGAAGCAGGAGCAGTTCCAGAAGAGGGAGAGTTTTACACAAGCAGCAAATCAGATCCCTCTTCCCTCCCAGTTCTCCCAGTCACAGGAATCCAAATGGAAAGAAGTTGCACAGCTCCAAATAAAAGCAGGATTTCTGACCTCATGAAGCAGGGATGCTCCCCTAGGAATAAATAAAAGTTGCAGTAGCTTTGCCCAGCAGCAGCAGCAGATTCCCACAGAACAGCTTCTCCATTCCTTTCCCACTTCCAGGGAGCAGAGAATCCGGGCCCTGCTGCCAGCAGGACGCTCCAGGAGCGGGGAACACAGCTTTTCTGGGAAGCAGATCCCACCTGAGCTCAGGACACGCTGCAGTGCTCGGAGCAGCTCCTCATTTTCGCTCTTCCAACAGCCCAGAGTCACCAGCAAAACCAAAAAGCTGCTTCTTCACTGATTTTCAAACCACGAGCTCGTGGAAAGAGAGGAAACCCTGGAACCTTTTCCAGCTCCTAAATTACAGCACCAGCATGAAAGACTTTTAATACACTGCAGCCTTTGCCTGAGCCTGTACACACGAACTCCAAGAGGTTTAAAAGACATCAGGTTTTGGTTCTGGCTCCGTTTTGCCACTCGAGTTAAAAGCAGCCAGGTTACTCCAAGCTTACACCACCTGCAGTAAGCTGCTGGTGGTTGTACACACCTGTAGTAACACTGGAGTTTTGTGCAGATATCCATTTTAGGAACAAGGAAAGATTATTAAACTCCTCCACAGGCAATTCCAGAGGCCAAGCAACACATAAACATTTACAGGAGCCTTCTGCAAGCTGGACTGGCACAATAATTAACCGTGGAATCTTTAAATCCTTCAGTAGTCAGTCACAACCCTCTCCAGTTTTGTATCTCTAATGAAAATTAGGGAATGTATTAAAAATATTAAAAGAACTGATGATCCATAGAATAATTGGTCCTAAAAAGTGCCTGTCCTGGCCTCATGTCCCATTTTCCCTCAGAATTTGGGGATGGGTGTTGCCCATTACCCCCTGGAAAGGAAAGATCCATCAGTCACACCTGGGCCAGTATTCCAAGTGATCAGAAAATTAATTTTTAATCAATCACCCCCTGTGGCTCCCACTCCTCCCTTGACAATAACTCTATTTAAGTCTGGCAAACCCTCAGTATTAAAAAGCTTCCCCTTTGCCATTCCAGGCAGTGGAGAAACTCTGTGCTCTCTTTTTCCTTGGCTCTTGTGATGTGCTTAATAAAATAGGTATTTTCTTACCCCAAACGAGCCACTCAGGGAGGTTGTGGTTGGCTTTTGGACACTGGATCTACCCAGTGATTTCACCATGGGTTAAAAGCACACTAGCACAGCTATGGCATTTTCTGGTGTTATTTTGGAATGTTTCTACTTTTACTGGGCATTGGGAAGGCTCAAATATTTTCAGCTGGCTTCCACATTTTTCATAAAAGAGAAAAACTGATTGGAAAACTTAATGGCAGCACCTAATTCAAACAACAGATTGAGAAGAGAGCAGAGCAGCATCCTGAATTGAGCTGGACAAGGGGATTCTGTCAATTTAGCACAGAACAAGGACTGTGGCACAGCTTTCCTGAGGGGGGTGAATCCTCCAAGCCCCCAAGGCCACACCACGATCTCAGAAATGTCCTCAGGCCCTGACCTTGATAAGCAGCACCCTGAGCTTATCAGGAACACTGGCTGCTCCCAGGGCTGGAGAACAAATCCTGGCTTTAACCAACAGCCCTGCAATCTGATTTTTCTTGCCTGAATAACAACCCAAGTGGAACATTTTTGTTACTGACCTTTCAAAGGAAGATACTGACCCAAACTGCAGCCAGGCTGGAAAGTGACTCTGACTAAAACCAACTCTCTCACGACTCTATAAAACAGGGAGTCTGAGGGGAGTTTTTCCCAGGGATTCACCTGGACATGGTCCCTGGGGCTGTGCCAGAGCCAAAGCCCTGGGAATGCTGCTCTCCTGGATTCTGGGGTACTGTACATTTGTAAGCTCAGCCTCTAAGGGAGCTCCTGCTGTGCTTACAGGAAATTCTACACAAAACCCTTGTTCAGTTCCTTACCTGCTGATTCCCTGCTAAGTGCTGCTGCTGAGTCTCTGATTCTAGGAACCCTTTAGGCCTGACCTGTTGATAATTCCAGGGCCTGGTCTGGCAGGTTGGTCCACTCCGAGCCTCGTGACTCAACAGGAGGATCTCCCTCATTCCTCCTCATCCTGACCTTCTTCCCTCCCCAGCCTCCACGCTGGTTGATTTTAGCTTTAGATTGCTTGATTTTCTATTTCGGTTTTTCTCTGTGTGCTTTAACCATTTAATAAATAACAGAGTGAACCTTGCCAATGAATTTGGTCACACTTTTTGATATCAAACTTGCTTTTGCTGATGCCTCTCCCAAGGATTCTCTAGGTGACCTTCAAACACCCATTTGTGACACCCAGTCCCTGGGGAGAGTCCTTGTTCCTTCTGTTTCTTCCCAAGTTCATTGCCATGAGAGATACTGTTCCCGAGACAGACAAAACATCCCTAAAGTTCCAGGAGTTTGGACATTCCCTATAATCACTCAGCAAGTGATTTCATCATTTTAGGCCCCATTTCAGTAACAGAACACAGCCCATCTGTAATTGCTGTCCCATCAATGATTCCAGCTTGGAACACAGTTACTCTCCTGCTTCAGTTTAACCAAGATCTTAAAATAAGAGAGAAAAATTCCACATAAATGTTCTTCCATTCCTCATTTCCAATCCTGCCTCTTATCACAAATCCACGTGTTCCAGGCTGCCTCTGTGGCTTGCTGCACTCCCAGCAATACAGGAGGTCCATGAAAGCTGATTCTTCTACAGCTTGGAAAGAAGCTACTGAACTGAGGGGATCAGCAAAAAACCCTGGAGAAGCTGCAGCAGGAGAAAACCTCCTCAAAAACACTGACTACAGACAGGAGCCAACAGCACACTCCAAACTCCAACACAAAAACAGCAACAGCCTGGCTGGACACTGACACAGTCTCAGAAAAGGCACAGGGGGTTTGGTTTCGTGTAACAAATATGCATAGGAAACAAAACAGGAATCAGTTCTGCTACAAGGCAAGGGTCCATGCAGAGATTCATTCATAGCTAAGAGAGGTTGGGTTTTTTTTTTTTTATCATTTGAAGACAGACTGAAATTTTTTCTCATTTTAAGATGACCTTGGACCACCACTGAGAAGAGAGGGATTTGCATCCTTCCTCCTGCAGTTACAAACACTGCCCAGCTCCTCGTGGAGCTGGCCAGGATTTCTTCCAGCCTCAAACACCAGTGCTGGCAGGCAGCCCTGACCCTCAGAAGTCCACGTGTTCCCACTGAAAGCCAAGTTCTCAGGAATGCCAGGCAGCCTCCTGGCATCACCTGAGCTGCAGGAGCTGCTCCCCCAGCCCTGCCCACCCCTACTCACGCTCAGCTGCAAATGGGGGCTGCACCAGCTCCCCAGAGCTTCTCCCAGCAGCTCCCACAGCTCATCCCTGGTGCTGAGCCTGCCCGTCCCCCACCGAGGCTCCGGGATCCCGGGGCTGCCCTGGGCTCTCCTTGTGCTTCTGGTGGCCCACGGAGGGGCCATTGCTCAGCACAGGGGAGGCTCCCTCTCCACAGTCCTGAGCAGGAGCTGGGGCCTTGGCAGCAGCGGCTCCTGCCTTGGGTGAGGAGCAGCCTTCACCGGGCAAGGCGCCGTCGAGGAAAGGGAGTTTCTGCACAAATAAAAAGGCATAAAAACGAATAATTAATACCCAGATGCCACAGATGGACAAACACCAGGTGTCAACACAAAATCCCTGTGCCAGTGTCTCTTTTCCAGCTCTGCATTCCAGCACTGAAGTACCTGGACACAGATCCTGCCATATCCAATATAAACATCAGGAACACCTGGACACAGATCATCAAATGCTTGACACAAACATCAGGAATAGCTGGGCACAGATCCTGCCATGTCCAATATAAACATCAGGAATAGCTGGACACAGGTCCTGCCATGTCCAGTATAAACATCAGGAATAGCTGGACACAGGTCCTGCCATGTCCAATATAAACATCAGGAATAGCTGGACACAGGTCCTGCCATGTCCAGTATAAACATCAGGAATAGCTGGACACAGGTCCTGCCATGTCCAATATAAACATCAGGAATAGCTGGACACAGGTCCTGCCATGTCCAGTATAAACATCAGGAATAGCTGGACACAGGTCCTGCCATGTCCAATATAAACATCAGGAATAGCTGGACACAGGTCCTGCCATGTCCAGTATAAACATCAGGAATAGCTGGACACAGGTCCTGCCATGTCCAATATAAACATCAGGAATAGCTGGACACAGGTCCTGCCATGTCCAGTATAAACATCAGGAATAGCTGGACACAGGTCCTGCCATGTCCAATATAAACATCAGGAATAGCTGGACACAGGTCCTGCCATGTCCAGTATAAACATCAGGAATAGCTGGACACAGGTCCTGCCATGTCCAATATAAACATCAGGAATAGCTGGACACAGGTCCTGCCATGTCCAGTATAAACATCAGGAATAGCTGGACACAGGTCCTGCCATGTCCAGTATAAACATCAGGAATAGCTGGACACAGGTCCTGCCATGTCCAGTATCACCATCAGAAATACGGACACAGATCCCCACATACCCAACACAAACATCAGTGTTCAATTAATAAAGCTGAAGTTTTCAGCATTCACATTACCCTAGCAAAGGACACTGATATTCTTCCTGCTGGTGGATTTTAGATATTGTATTTTAGTTTGTTTGAGGCTGTTTTGGGGTTTTTAAACACACGGAGCTTTGTCAGCGAACCCCTCATTTTTACCCAGCTGGTTGCAACAACTCCTCAGTGTCCCAGTTTAATCCCAGTGCCACTTCCCAAACCCAGCAGGGGATGTGAAACCCCTTTGTGCCTCACGTTTTCCAGCTCGGATGCGCTGTCCTCCAGTGTCACCTTCTGGCTCAGGCAGCTCAGCAGCCGGTCCAGCACACACTGCTTCGGGTGCATCCCCTTGTCAAAGCGATTGTACATCCCACACCAGAACCTCAGGGACAGGGAAAAACGGGAATCAGGGGCTCAGCTGGACATTACTGCCAACAAATAGATGCTGGCTAATATTTTTAATAGACTGAGATCACTAATTGATTTTAAAACCTGCCACTACTCCGGACTATAAAATTCAGTAGCAACAGGCAAATTTTCTTAAAGTTAAAAAACTTGGCAGTAAATGTTAGAATAGGATGAAAATAGTTTTTTATATAGCAGATTTACTGGAAGCTTGGGCAGTTTATCTTCCAGTCCTTGGTTGGCCCAACCTCCCAACTTTTATTTGCACACAAAGCACTTAAAAATCACATGTTCATCCCCCTCTCTCTCAGCAGGGCCCAGGAGTGAGGCAGAAACAAAGCACAACTCCCCAGATCTGTTGTGACACCCTGGGCCATGAAACAGACCTGGCAACCAGAGCCTGCTCTGGCAAAAACCCTGAACTGGGCACCGAAATTCCTGCTTGAAAGACTTCCTTAATATACATTAAAAAGGAGGAAAAGAGGAACTTCTCGAAACATTTAATGTGACAGAGCAAGCAGTCAGGGGGTGTGTGTGGTTCTATCTGGAGTTCTGCTTTTCCTTGCCTTTCCCAACACCAAATTAAAAATATTATTTTTAGTATTTTTAGTATTTTTAATTTAAAATATTATTTTAAATTGCAGCATCTGAATTTATTTAACCTTTGCACTGCTCCTTGTAGTTTATGCCTGAGGAATGGAGGGAAAAGGTAAAACAAACCAAGCTAATTTATTTGATTAACATGAATTATCAATCTACATTACAATGAAAGGAATGTCCCCCCTCCTTCCCCTTCAGTAACTGAGCAACTTACTGGAAACTGAAAGGTAGAGTGTTTGGTTGAAGCTCTTTGTAAGCTGTAAACCCTCTGTACAAAGGATTTCTCAACTCCTGCTTCCTCTGCAAGAGGAAAGGCCACAGAGAATGGGTCTTCTCAAAGATTCTGGCAAGCACAAAGAACATGTGATCACTAAAAAAAAGCAGCAAGTGGCTTAATAACTGGAGGTGCTGGGAGGAGAACTGGATTAAGGGAGCTGAGAATTATTTTTATGCTGGATCTGATTGATTTCCTAAGGATACATCACTGAGGAATTACAATGGACACTCTCCTGTCCAGAAGGGACATCTGCAGGTTATTATTGTGATCCAAACTAAAACATCCTTTTTGGCATATAATTCATATTCTTTTGGCATACAATTCATACTCTTTTCTCACACTGGTTAAGGGTAACATTGTAGAACACAACCATCTATCAAGACAATCTCCAATCCCATAAAACACACCCATCCTGCCCCTTTTTCAGACATTCCAAGGGATTTGTGGCCTGGTGGCTCCACAGACCCCCAGCTCACCTGAGTTCCTCCCGCTCCTTGTGGCAGGTGCCCAGGAAGTTGCCAAACTGGCAGGAATAAACGTGGTCATGGATCTCGAGCAGGAAGCGCTCGTTGAACTCGAAGGAGCAGGGGAACTGCTGCATCAGCTGCCACACACACTCCACAAACTGGGTGAACACAGGGGACACCTCTTTGGGGTCCCCATCCAGGTGGCCACACCTAGAGAGGTGCAAAAAGCAGGGTAAATCCTCTCCCACCCACCACAAAAGGGCCCCTCGCCATTGAACAGCTGGGAAGTTTTCTCCCGGGTCAAGTTTATGTTTTGAACTTGGGGAAGTGCTGACAAAGTGGCTGAGATCTTCTTCCAGGAGATGGCTGCAGAATTAACAGGTCTTGTTGGAGCACTATGGATGGGACAGGCTGCCCAGAGCAGGGTCACCATCCCTGGAAGTGTCCAAGAAACGTGTGGAGGTGGCACCTGGGGACATGGGTTAGTGCTGGGTGATGGTTGAACTCCGTGATCTTGGAAATCTTTTCCAACCTTCATGATTCTGTGATTCCACGATTAGCACTCCCCAGATAATACAGTTTTGCAGGTGGGAAAACACCCAGAATTCGAACAACAATTTCGTAAAGCAATAAAAGCCCAGTGATGAAATAACAGCCTTGGCAGATACTAACTTCATGTCAACAATGCCAGTATTTTCCAAATGTTTTCTCCATTTCAGTTTTCCATGGGATCCCCTAAACCTGCAGACACTCTTTTGGTTTCACTCCCCCCAGGGGAACGTGCCCCTCTCACCTGTGGGAGAACTTGTGGCCCATTGCAATCCACTCCTTTTCTATCAGGACCTGCAGGTTCAAAACAGGGATTAAGAAAAGAGCATTACTTTGGTTAAAAAAGCAAAATGATGTTAAATCCTAAAAAGCTGACAACCTGCTGACCCTATTGCTACAAATACATCCCCAGAAATCAATGGAAACAGGAATTGTGATTTATAGATTATCCAGTTACCAAGGCAATGGCACTGCTGGAATCAGAACTCATTTCAAAAGTACCATTTTGAGGGAGTTTCCATGTTGTTAAAATCATAATATATAAATATATTGAGCTCAAAGAATTAGCACAGCGTAATATTAAGCTGTTATTTAATTTGGGAAAGGGTATTGTGATATTCAGCAAAATAAATCAGCAACTGGAGTTCAACAAATGCTTAACAGACAAAAAGAAATATATGAAGTACAGCTGTGTAATGAGGAGTTCAGGATGAAACCAGAACAACAGTGTGGTATTTTTCCTTTTAACTAGATGCCTGTAGTTATAGAAAATAATAAGGAAGCAGTGTTTTCCTTACAGATGCCTCACAAGGAACCACACGACTGAAGCTGCATCCATTATCACTTTGCTGGATCACATCTAAAGAGAATTCCTGCTATCATCACCCAGATTAAGAGAAGGGAGGCAGAAACTCACAACAGTTCTTAGAAAACTTCATTTCTATTGCTTTTTGAATTTTTCCACTCCTTGCACTGCTGATGAATTCATTTAGCAATAACCCCTGTCAGGGGGTTATAGTGCCTACAAACCATGGTCCCAGAGGACAGCCAAGGATGTGTCTGTGTGTCGCTGCTCCTAAGCTAAATCCTGGTTCTCAGTTCATGCAGAATTGTTCAGAGACAAAGCCCGGGCAGATGTTTCATGTGCCGATGGAATTTTAACTGTTAAGAGGCTGCAGTATAATCCAGAAACAAAAATAGAAACAATAAAACCAGCATGGGATGCAAGGGAACAGTCCTGGCACTGGAAGAGGGAAAATCTGCATTGTTCTGATTTCAGGGACTCTTTCAAGGAACTCTCCTGAGACAGAGCAGCTCTTCAGGTATTTAACAAGAGATGACTGGAGAAACATCACAGGCTGCCCTGAATTCATGCAGGGATGGCTGCAAATGAAGAAAAAGCCTGCACTAGAAGCAAACAGCCAAGTTAAAGTGAAATGCCTTTAAAAAAAGGTGTGAAACGACCCAGATTTGACTGACGGACGGGACAGGACTGAGTTCACCCAATTTCAAATCCCAGCAGATAGGAGACCTGCAGGACAAACTCCTCCACCACTTTTTGGTGGATTGCTGCCAGAGCTGCCTCCTTTGCTGAAATCACTCATTAGTGGCTCCCATGTAGACATGGCAGGAAACAAGGATTTGGGAACTGTCAATCAGCTGCTGCCGCGCTGTTCCCAGCAATTACAGCTCGTTACGGAATCAAAGCTGCTTTATATAGGTCACCATGCTTGGCCCAGGAAACGGCCTGAGCCACTTCCCCAGGGCCTGTCTGCACTGGAATCGCAGCGTGTCCTTACCATGAAGCCTTTGAAGGTCCTGTAGAAGGGGTCCAGGAGGAGGCCAGCCAGGGAGCAGACCTGGGCCGTGCGGTCCCAGCCGTCGGAGCAGTGCACCAGCACGCTGGCCCTCTCCTCCCTCACAGCCTGCCAGGGACACAGCACACAGCTCAGGGAAATGCTGTCCCTCACCTGCATCGCCCCAAAACCCCAGGGGAATGCTCATCATCTCTCCTCTGGCCCATGAGAATGCACCATTCCATGCAAAAAGCCCCAGCTAGAACAAAGTGCTGCAGCAGGCTGGGAAAAAACAGCCCCTGTGATCTCTGGAAGGCCAAGGATTCCCAGGCTCTTCCTCTGAGGAAAAAATTTGGTGGATGAGTAAAGAATAATAGTTGGACACCCAGGGATTAGAACTTCAAGATAAATTAGAAGAGTTGATCCCAACTTCACCCCCATCCCATCCCTTAGGGCAGGAGAGAAACACAAAAGCTTCTTGCTTGTGACACAGGAAAATTGTGAGAGAAAACCAACATTTACTCCTCACTACTCTCACCACAAACTTCCTGCACACCCTTTACTACTCCTTAGTGACTTCCTTCCTTCTGCCTGACCTGCAAAGCCACCAGCTCTGCAGAAATGAGGACTGCGTTTAATAATCAAAATTACAGTGTCAACATCGCACAAAACCAGGTGAAAATAAACAATCCCTCAAATTAAAGCAGAGCAGTGGATGGATAATGAGCACAGGGTTAGGAGCTGTTTGCACTGATACACAGAAAGGTTTATAAAGGTCATTTATTCCCATTTTGTGATTTTATGTGTTTCAAGTGAGTTCTAATAAAGCCCTGTTACAACACAGGACACAGGACCTGGACTGGCCCAGCAGCTGCGTGACCCACTTATGTTCTCCAACATTTTTGGAGAGCTGAGACCAACCTGAACAACACCTTCTCCCCAGGGCCACCTTCCCAGCCTTGCAGCAGTCCCCAGCACACCAGGAGGCATTTCTGAATCCAGCTGCAGCTGGGGAGCAGCTTTACCTTGGCCAGAAAGACGCCTGCATCCATCACAGCCTTGATGTGCCGCAGCCAGCCCGAGTTCTCCAGCCCCGTCAGGAAATCGCTCATGGAGGGGGACTTCATCTCACACACTGGGAACAGACACACAGCCATCAGCTGCCACCCCACAACAGCATCCTTTGCACCTCCTCATTACCTCTCAGAAAATTTTAAGTGCTTGCAGCAATATCCTGTCTAAAGGACACAAAATGCTGGTTGGGTATTTAAAATTCAGAATTAAAAAATTGCTAGTTTTGTGAGAATTCGAGGCTCTGGAAATCTCCTCCTGCTCTCTGTTTAAAGGGCAACTCATTATTTATTCAGCTGTGTTTTTTCCAGCAGTGAGCTGTTACTTCACTCTAAAACACCAGCACATCTACAACCACTCACTCACTCACTCCACAAAGACTTAAAGTTATTTCTCTCCCTAATTTAGAGACAGAAATAACAAGTCTAACCTTGAAGGCAACTCAGCTGCTCTAATGAAACCCAGCACAGAAAATACTGAGAGTAATAAAGTTCAGAACACTCCGTAAGCCCCAGTGAATGAGATTTTATCACTGCTGGAGAAGAACATGGGAGTGAAAACAAGTATTTATTCTGCCTCTTCTCCCACCACAAAACAACTCTGCCAGGAAGAGGCAATTGAGGACTCAGAGTTGTGATCAGGCCACTCTTTTGGGTGGGAACAGCCCCATTTTTGTCCAAGGTCACCTTGGATCCTGCAGAGCCACCTGGGAGCATCAACTACCCAACTGTTTTGAAACAAGAGGAGCTTCATGGTGGTTACTAAAGTATTAAACTCCTATTTTGGATGACAGCACTGGAATTGCACCATAGAAAACGAAGCACAGGCACCAAGCAGAAGGATTTGCAGCATCCCCTCTGCCCCATTCCACAAGGATGGCAGCAGTGCTGGAAACCAGGGAGCCGAGCTCTGCCATCACCTTTACTGGAAATTCTCCAAAATTCTCTTAGTGAAACTCTAGGTCTCATTCCCCTCTTGATCCCCAATGCTCAGCTGTTTCTTCTGCCCTGCTTTGCATTTTTCCCTATGACCACAATGAGCTTCATTACTCTGCATTTTAATGTATTTATGGATTAAAACATTAACTTAATACATTTTAAAGAAGTTTAGTTAAAAGAAATCATAAATAAATGAAAAGTTAGGACAATGTACGTATGAGATTCAAGTCTTTGGAAGATCATGCCAAAACTGTATTTCAAATCAGAAATATTGTTAATATTCCAAATACAGCAAACCCAAAAAGTATTTCTGAACAACCTCTGTTGGTTTTCTTTCAATAGCTCATGAAGCAACCGTGAGATTGTCTTAGCTGTAAAACATAATATTTCTTTAACCTTTTTCTTTTAATTTGGCACATTCATTAAGGAATGTTTTTAGTATTAGTTGCTATTTTTGAACCACTATAAAAACAAGAACAAATAAAATGTCAAGCATTTTAACAGCATTAATACTTTCAGCCACCTTAATGCAGCAAACAAAGCAAGATGTTGACTTTGCTGCCATCAGATCACACTTGTGCATGGAACATCTGGATATCCAGCAGGAGGCTCTGTCCAGGAGGGGTAAGAAACACAAACCCCTCCCAGGGCTGTACCCACCTTCCAGCAGTTTCTGCAGGCTGCTCCTCATCACATGGATGTTCTCTATGCCAATGAATTTAAAACGAATGTTTTCATAATTATCTTCGTTCTCGTAGCCCTTCCCAGCAGCTCTGTTGGCCATGGCATTCAACTGGCAAAGTCAAGAAAAGGAAAGAAAGAGAAAATCACCACACAATTCAGCGAGGCTGCTTTGCAAGTCCTTTTTTTCATATCTCCCAGAAAATGTACTGGACAAAGCTGTTACTCAGCTGTACTTCCCCACCTCCCAGACAGTTCTTGCAGCTGCTCCACTGAAATTACTGAAGTTCATTAGTAAGAGGCTCATTAAGACCCTGCTTAGGGTCATATCAACCCCCAATTTCTGCTGTGATCAGAGACACTGACCCTGCCCTAACTGTGAAGGTACCCAAGGAAATTCAGGGAGAGGCACAAGGAAGCAGAACTAGGAAAGCCATTTTTAACAGGGACATACATACATGGTGGTACAGAAATAGCAAGAGAATTCCCAAGCTTTTCACAGACATACATGCACAGAGGAAATAAAGCCACCTGAGGGAAACATAGAAACATTCAAGTTGAGCAGAAAGAACACAGCAACTGCAGGAAAGAAGTAGAAAAGAAGCCAGTTGCTCTAACAATCCCCCAAAGCAGTTCAAAAGCTACCAGGACATCTTTGGTGGGGACAGAACACAGAGCAGCTCAACCCCCCCTTATCAATTTGGGCAGATTTTGGGAGAGGAGAGACGAGTCAGATATGGTACAGACACCTTTAGAACTGATAAATAACCCCAGTGCTTCAGTTCTGCCAGACTGGGACAGGCTGGGTTAGAAGAAGTGTCACCAATTATAAATTCTCCCCTTGTCACCAAGTGCTTTAGCACAAAATTGCCACCAGTGATGGATTTCAGCGGCACATCTCCGCCACTGGAAGCTGTCTGTGCCAAAGGAACACGCAGTGCCTGCTATAAATGCACATATCATCACAGAACAGGTGATCTCTAGGAAATGCCACACTAAAAGCCAAGATAGACGCTGGAACAAGATGTGAAACACTCCCTGTTTTCCCTAAAAAGACCTTTTCTTTCTTGCCCTTGCCATAGTTTAATTAAATTTGTAGTTTATATAAGATAACTGCAAGATCTGAACAGTGAAGTAGGTTCTCAGGGAAGCTCCATTTTCAAATAATCAGAGCAAATTAAATGTTTGCATTTAAATAATTGTGTGCTATGAAAACTCTTGTGTTCTAGTTGGCTTCTATCAACACTCCATATGCTTGCAAGAGAACCATTGGTTCTAACTCAGTTCCTCAGAATGACAGTCATTAAAAATTTCATTCTGCAAATATTTCCTCAATATCATCTCACATAAACCCCTCAGCTCTCCAGTTTTAGCCCCAAATAGTGGGGCTGAGTTGTATTAAACTCCATCAGGAGAACATCATGAGTGTTATTTTTAAAAGGGGAAAAAAAAAAGGGAGAGATTGTTTTTCCCAGTCCCACTTCCTCCCAGATCTGCCAATAAAAGCACTTCAGCCTCGTGGAACTGAATCCTGAGGCTTCTCTCCAACTCCACTTCCAGTTCTCTCCTTTATCTTTTGGGAGCCTGCAGGAAAATGCTTCACTGCCCCAGCCAGGTTCACAACTGCCAGTTCCATCAGGTCACCCCGAACACAAACCTCAACCCAGGATACTCCAGGAGGGCAAGGAACACTTCCCACTCTGGTTGTACACCCTGACCCAGGAGCCTGATCCCACATTCCCGCTGCAGGACCGACCCAGAGCTGTGACACAACGAACTGGGAACAGCACTGCTCATTCAGACAAAAGATTTACAAGCAGCCCCAAGCCCGTGGAGGTACCTTTGGCCTTGTGTCTACAACATACATGAAGGGGCTGCCGGGGTTGGCCTCTCGGATGGCCTGGAGCATCTGCTCGTCCTCCAGGCAGCGCGCGCTGAACCCGGCCAGGGGCTGGCTGCAGCGGCACAGGGCGGCCTGCAACACACACACAGCATCACCCCTGCTCCCACAGCCCCTCCTCCCGCCCCAAACCCCTCTGGGGTCATTGTTTAATCGTCCTGAGGGCTCCTTCTGAAAAGCTGCACCTAGGGTGGACACACGGGAATGCTGCTGGGCCATCCCGCAAAGCGACAGCTCTGGGAGACTGGAGGTGGTGAGGCTGAGGGGGCTCAAACTGCTCTGCCCGATGGTCACTGCCCCAAATGCCAGCAGTTCATAGAATCCAAGAATGGCTGGGTGAAAGGGACTTTAAAAATACCTCATTCCACCCCCTGCCATGGGCAGGGACACCTTCCACTACGCCAGGGTGCGCCAACCCGGCCTTGGGCACTGCCAGGGATCCAGGGGCAGCCACAGCTTCTCTGGGCACCCTGTGCCAGGGCCTCCCCACCCTCACAGGGAGGAATTTCTTCCCAATATCCCATCTGATCCTGCCCTCTGGCAGTTTAAAACCATTCCCACTTGTCCTGTCACTGTGCCCATACAAAAGTCCCTCTCTCTCCTTTCCATGAGCCTCCTGAAGGTACTGGAAGGCAGCAATTCCTCGTGTTTTCCATTTGGTTTCTATTTCCAAACCGTTCTTTTGAGTTTTCCTTATCAGCTGTTGCACCCTCAGAGCAGCACTGGGTATATTTTAAGGAAATTTCATTAGTTTCCAGCACAACTCCAGGCAGTGCCCAGGTCAAGGCACGCTTCCTCAGGAAAACAACAATTTGGCTGTGACAGAATTTTCCTAACATCAGCATCTAAAACACTGCTGAGGCAGCAAAGTTATAAATTTATATTCTGGTCTTCAGTGGAAAAAAAAAATGAAACCTTCACTTATTCTGAGCTAGTGGGGATTTATTTCAGGGTGGTTCCTCCTCTTCAATATTAAGAAAATCCAGCCAAATTAACATATAACTTGATAAAACCTTACTCAATATAGCTAAAGAGGAGATTAAAAAACCCCACATCAGAAAGAATTGCTGAAAGCTGATTAAGAAAAAATTCCCAACAGGAAGCTTGGAAAGTGTGTGCTTTTTGCAGGGCTCTGGATGCATTCCAAGTGTTTGCCTTTAGCTCGTTCTGTGACTCAGAACGAAAGCCATTAAGAGAAGCACAGTTCTGAAAGGCCTCAAATCTAATAATTATCTTATTCTTTCCTTTCATTAGAAGGGAACTGGACAAAAAGGGGAACCCTTCCTCCCCCCCAAGGCAGCAGGCAGTGAAGCACTAACGTTGTTTTCCTTATACAAGTAAGAAAGCACCGGAATCCGCCCTCGGCTCCTGAACCTTGAACTTCCCATCACCACTGCCTTGGTGGCAGCTCGAGGCACCACGATTTCAGGGGGGTACGTGCTGCAAACCTGAGGGAGAACAGAGGAAAAAAAAAACCAGATATTGCTACTGAGCACTTCAAAATTCATGAAAAATTCATCTTTAGCTTATTAGGTTAGGAGGTATAAAGGCAAACAACACAGGAAACAAACGACCCTGCAGCTGAACCTAAAAACCAGACTGCACAATGCAGATTAAAGGAAGCTCTTTAAATCCAGAAATTTGATGGAAGTTTCTGGTTTAGATTCACAGAATGGTTTGGGTTGGAAGGGACCTTAAAGCTCATCCTATCCCACCTCCTGCCATCAACAGGGACACCTTCCACTGTCCCAGGCTGCTCCAAGCCCCGTCCAGCCTGGCCTTGGGCACTGCCAGGGATCCAGGGGCAGCCAGAGCTGCTCTGGGCACCCTGTGCCAGGGCCTCCCCACCCTCACAGCCAAGAATTCCTTTCCACAAAAGGAGAAATTAAGAACAACTGTATTTAAAAAGTTCTCTTTAAATCTTATGCAACTTGAAAGGCACTTCCAGCACTCAGGTGGAATCCTCAGAGAGCAGCTTCATCCTTTCTCCTCAAACAAGCACAGTCTTTGCAGCATGGACTGCACAGATAAGCTGCTTTCCAAGCCTGGCTTTACATCAGGCTTGACAATTTTGAAACACAGGCTGGAAACCTTGAGGAACTCTAAAGCACTGGCACCTGAGAGTTCCACTGCAGCAAGCAAAGCCTCAGAGTGATTAATGATCTGAGATGGCCACGTTCAGGTGCCTCCAGCAGCCACTGGAAACAGCACCTCACATCAAATCCTGATTCAGGCCTCCACAGGCACAGGCAGCTAAAACTGGCAGTCACCTCTGACAGCACAGGCTTGTATCTCTTCAACCCTTTACTCTTCAAGTAAATAAAGCTACCAGGGAAGGGAGTGGAGAGCCAGGGGAAGGGATTCAGGATTATGAATATGTTGGTGTCTTTCTTGGAGTTGCTTGCTTTGGCTTTTCAACAGCCAGGTCTCACTGTACACAGCCCCAGAGGAAATAAAAAGGGAAGTAATGTGGAGCAGGATTTTGAACAAGCTTGCTGACAAATCTTTTTGTTTAATGTTGTTTAGATTCAAGTTGGCCTTTCAGGGAAAATAAACAGCAGCAGGCAGTTCAGACTGAAATGATAGTGAGCCCTTTAGATAGCAGAAGATCCAACTGAGAAAACATAAAAAGGACTGTTTTCCACTGCTGTTTTTTCTTCCTTCCTTCCCCACTCCCTCTCCACTCTGCCTCATTCCCCACCCATCCAAACTGCTGCCATTTCCTTCTCTCCTTCACATCTGTCACCAGCCAGGTGGGACAGGCTTTGGAAATACCAAAAGCAGCTCAGGCTACTTGAGGCTTTGCCCAACAGATGGTTTGACATTTCTGCAGGAAAACAAGGCTCTGGTCCCTTGCCAGGGGGATCAAAGCATAACAAGGTGACTCTGCAGCTCTCCCGGAGCATCATTATCTGCAACTCCACATCAAGATGATGTGCCTTGACTCAAACCAAGTGAGCTCCTTCCTCCTCTGAGGCAGCAGCAGGGCTGTCATTAATAACAACAAGGAGATACTGCACTAAATGGCTCCTTTGGGCAGGAATTACCTCATAGTCCTTATTAATATCCGTTATTTCCCAGTGGTCGTTGGGAATTCCCATGCGCTGGTAATCCAGTTTCAAATCAATCAGTTTCCATCCCATTTCTCGGTTCTCTCTGGACATTTTAGGATTGTAAGAGAAAGCATAAAGTTCTTCGGGTTTCACTGGGAAGGAGAAAGGAAAAAAATCAACAAGTTAGAGATGCAGAGACATCCAGAGAGGCCAAAACTTCTGGAAATCAGTAACTGAGTGTTCCAGAGGAGTATTTGAAGTATTTAAGACTTCTCAGCCTTTTATAGGTTTTTGGTTGGGGTAGCACCAAGTGCTGACAATTCATCCTGGAATCTTCAGGATGATCCAATACTCAGTTCCCAAATGCAGGGAGATACATCAATTCTAACAAAGTGTTTTAGCCCAAGTTGGAAGAAGTAATTTCTCCTAAACCAAGGATTTCCTCCTGAATTCACTGCAGTAAGCACGTTAGATGAGATTCGTATCATAACCATCAACCCATACATGAAAACGTGGATTAAAAGATCTGTTTTCTGTGGAGAGTTCATACAGCAGCTCCTGCACACCTGTGAAGTCATGGCTCAACCACAAATTCTGAGACTGGAAAGCTTTAGGATGTGTGGAATATTGCTGTCAGCCCAACAAAGGCTTCAGGCTGGCTCTGACAAATGCCCATTTACCATCCCAACCTCCTTCCCTCTCTTCACAAAATGCAAATCCAACCAATAACTCATCCAGCTGATTCCCAAGGCAGCTCCAGACACAGAGGGAAACCTGTCAGAGGCTGATAAAGCAGCTGGTTACTGGGCAGGTAACCCAGAGCTGTCCATCACACGTGTGCAAATCATCAGCAATGATGTGCTCTGCCAAAAATCCATGAAGGGAGCACAATCACAGACATCTTAAAACAAACAAAAAAGCACTGTTAAAATCCAGAAGCAGAAGAAAAGAGCTACAGCATTTACACAGTTAAGTAGAGAACAAAGGAAACTGGTGTGAGCCCTTGCAGTGACACCTCCCACACTTCAGGCACTACCCAAACCTCTAATTTTTAAAACCTCAAAGAGCAGTGACAGCTTTTAAATGTAACACCACAAACCTGCCAGCTACAGCATTGGAGTGAGAACTTCAGAACAAGAAAACTCCAAAGAGCACAAGGGGGATGCTGGGAATAGACACAAGGCTTATTTTCAATTTAAAAGAAATCTAAACTCAGCAAACCCCGTTTCTCCTACAGGATTTCCAGCCCAGTCCTGTGTGAAGGCCAGCAAGAAGCTGCCTGGTGCCATTAATTCCCCTCCCTCAGCCTGGTGACACCATCACAAATTGCAACTACAAATGACATCCTTGTAATAACACAACTCCAAATACTGGTTCTAGCACCCCAAAACCAGAGGCTGCCACAGGCAGAAGCCAGGTAGGAACTCAGTGGAATGTTGTCCTGCAAGAAGAGCCTGAAAATTCATCCATGCTGGAATAGAAAGCTGGAGCTAGAAGAGAGCACAGGCTTTTGAGGGTGTCTGGCCCACACTCTAAGAGTGACTCTGAGTCAGGGCAGGGTGAAGCACAGGCTTTCACAACTGAGCAAACACTGCAGAGCAGCCTAAACACGCTGCTGGAAACACAGCAAAGACACCAATTTGTGGGATTTTGGAATTCTGTGAATGCCTGGACCAGCTGGGAAGGGCAGAACTGCACACAGCCAACAGCTGGGTGACACAAGTGACGGACAGTGGCCGGGGATGGGATATGAACTTTGCACAGCTCTCCAGAAGTTCCTCACAGGAGGAGCCCACATCATTCCCACTGCCAGAGAACTGCAGAGTCACAGAGAGGTTTGGGTTGGAAGAGCTCATCCAGTGCCACCCCTGACATGGGCAGGGACACCTTCCACTATCCCAGGGTGCTCCCAGCCCCGTCCAGCCTGGCCTTGGACACTGCCAGGGATCCAGGGGCAGCCACAGCTGCTCTGAGCACCTGTGCCAGGGCCTCCCCTTGCCTCACAGGGAAGGATTCCTTCCCAATATCCCATCTAATCCTGCTCTCTCTCAGCGTGAATCCATTCCCCCTTGTCCTGTCACTCTAGGCTCCTGCAAACAGTCTCTCTCCATCTTTCTTGCTGGCTCCCAAGGCTGTGTTTAGTTTGGAAGCAAATGTCCTGCTCCACAGAGCTCAACTCCCTGAGCCCTGCCATTGTCCCTGGTGCTGGAAGCTGATTCTGATCCCACACCCGACCGTGGGGCAGCACAGCTTTCCCAGGGCTCGGCTCAGAGCATTCCAGAGGTTCCCAAGACAGACTCTCATGCCCAGTACCCGGCTGGGAGAGCTTGAGCAGCGAGGTGAACACGTCGTGGCAGTCCCTCTCCTGCCCGATGACAAAGTGAGCCACGTGGAAGTTCTTGCAGTGGATGAGCAGGGGGTACCCGGCCGTGGTCAGGGGCAGCTTCTCCACGCTGGAGATGTGGTGATGCAGGATCTGGAGAACAGGGAATAAACATCAGCTGTCACTGAGAAGGCTGTGAGCAGCACAAGCAGATATGAAACCTCTGTAATACAATCAGCTGTTTGTGCTTCCTGCAGCTAAGGAGCAGCAGAAAACGAGTTTATTTGTGATATTTATCAAACATAAACTGCACTCAAAACCCAGGGAACTAAAGCAGGACTGAAAAAACAGAGACAGACATAAATTACTTTCAGAGACAGATGTGCAGCTCAGTTTACCTGGTTCACTTTGCTTTCCTTCCACCCCGATATGAAATACATTCTGTCATCCCCATTTTACCTTAGAATTAATAAAATAGGCTCATTTTGATGCTAATTCTACACTTCTAAAAGCTGCAAAAGTGGTTTTGTATACTGAGTTTGAGATAGGAAATTACGCAAGTTTTTTACATTCCTTGAACTGACACTAATTCCATAAGTGAACTCTATCAGGTCACACCACCACTGTGCTCATTTCCTTCCCAACCAGCTGTTTCTGGGAAGCATTTGGTATCAAAATGCCATAAAAGACAGCTTTGGAATTCCCGAGCCTGTTTATTCTGGATATGAGAGCATTAAGTTCCAGGACACGGGGAATGGTTTCCCACTGCAGAGGGCAGGGCTGGATGGGATATTGGGAAGGAATTGTTCCCTGGGAGGGTGGAGAGGCCCTGGCACAGGGTGCCCAGAGCAGCTGTGGCTGCCCCTGGCCAGGCTGGACGGGGCTTGGAGCAGCCTGGGATAGTGGAAGGTGTCCCTGCCATGGCAGGGGTGGGATGGGACAGTCCTTCAATCCTTCAAGTCCCTCTCCACCCAATCCATTCTGTGATCTGATGGAACCCTTCCAGGCTTGTTTCCACCCCACCATACCCATGTTTCCTTCCTGACTTCAGCAGAGGCATCCACGTAGATCAGGTGCGTGGCTGTCAGGTACAAGGTCCCGGTCGCTGCCTTCCTGTTGGCGTAGCGATCCAGCAGCTTCACATTTTCAACCTGCAGCAGGAACACAGCACGAAAACACTTCAGAATCCCAGAACTGCCCAGGTTGGAAATGTCCTCTGGGACCATCAAGGCCAGCCTGTGCCCCATTCCCACCTTGTCAGCCAGCCCACGTCCAGTTGTTCCTCGGACACCTTCAGGGATGGTGACTCCAAACCTCTCTGGCAGCCCCTCCCGAGGCCTGACCACTCTTTCCATGCAGAAATTCCTGCAAGTCCAATTCTGAACTACCTAAGCACCTGTTGAACTCCATTCATTCAACTTCTAATACACAACTCATGAAGCAAGACAGAAAAATACAATAATTTAAATCCCCCCTGCAACACCAACTCAGCTTTACACCATAAACTCAAATGATTTCTCCGTGAATTAAAGCCATAAAGGTTAAGCAAACAGCCATGGTTTGGCACCAGCAAATCCTAACAGGATTACTGGACTTGTAGCCAAGATGATCCCAGTTTGTTACTGTGCAAGGCTGCAGAAATAACAAGACAAAGAACTGCAAAAGAAAGACTTGTGTGTGCTCAGGGGGATCAGCATGTTGCTCTGAAAGGAACAGCCCTCTCCAGTCTGACTTCCCACTGCTCATTCCCTGTTAGGAGCTACTTCTTGTAACTCACTTCCTGGCCTCCAAGTGCATTTCATAAACCACACCAAGCTAATTAATAAAAGCAGCTTTAAAAAACATCAGAGCAGACACAATCAAATACGTTACAACTCTGGATTGATTTTCTCCTGGCCTATTTGCTGCCTAATGAACGCAGATGGAATTTTTCTTTCGCCATTAAACAGGAATAATGGGAAAAAAATAATTGGATGGACAACGAAAACAAATGTTTTAGCAGTAAATGATAGATTAGTCCTGCGTGTTGAATGTGTGAGCTCCCTTATGCTGGTCTCAACCAAATCATGGAAAATCTCAGGAAAAAAACTTGGACACCAGAGGCCTGGGCTCAGTGTCCTCTTAGCAGGTCATGTTTTTCAGCAGATGTAACTATTAAATATAATATTGCCCTTTTCAGGGCACCACAGACATGCAGAACCAGCAGAGTACCTCAGGGCGGGGGGTAAAGAGCATCCCCAAACCAATGTCCTAGAGAATAAAACGAGGAACAATAACCTTCACTGCAGTAAATGATAAAATTAAATTATCAACTGCTGCCTGAATAAATGCAATTCCTTCCAGCACAGCATTCTCAGAGCTCCTGTTTGACTTAATTCAATGGGAAAAACCCCACATTTAGATTCACCCATTGGGGCTGAGAGGAATCTCCGCGCTTTGACAGAAAGGAAACGCTCCGGAACCATCCCCAAACCACCTCGGCATCAGCCGCCCCCC
>VXBT01008210.1:33835-81058 GCA_013400235.1 Oriolus oriolus | reverse complement strand
GGATGTGCCCGGATCCCTCGGGATGTGCTCGGAGCCCCTGGGATGTGCCCGGATCCTTCGGGATGTGCCCGGAGCCCCTGGGATGTGCCCGGATCCTTCGGGATGTGCCCGGAGCCCCTGGGATGTGCCGGGATCCCTCGGGATGTGCCCGGAGCCCCTGGGATGTGCCTGGAGAGCGCTGGGAGCCCCCTCATCCTCCGCAGGATGGAGCCTCTTCATCCTCTCCTCCATCCTCCTCCGCCCCATCCTGCTGTGCTCCCGCTACCTCCCCGTGTCTTTTCCCCTCCCAGCACCGGCGTTCGCGAAGCTCCCAGGGAATATTTCGGGGAAAAACAGCTTGTTGCCTCAAAGTGTGCGGCCATCAGCTGTGCCGTCCCGATGGGCAGCAGGCTGGCAGCATCCTCCCCTCGAGAAAGGGGTTGGAGGCACATCTAGCACGTTAATACTTGTCACGCTTCCCACAGCTAGTAACACCTGTTCGTCCTGTTTGCCGTGGATTTCAAATTCCGAGCACGGCGCTGGATGCCCAGCCCGGATCCCGGGAACTGCTGTTCACTGCTGCAATGAGTGTTGGTGTCCCACAGCCCCAAGGGCAGCGGCTTCCCACGGGTTTGTTCCAACCCAGACCTTGAATTGCCGAGAAATTCCCTTCAGGAGCCTCGGAATTTACAGGTTTTAATTGTTGGTGGTCTTGTATGGAGGCTGAGAACTGACAACTTTTAATTATAACATAATCAGAATCCCAGACTGGTTTGGGTTGGAAGGGACATTAAAGCTCACCCAGTTCTAATCCCTGCCATGGGCAGGGACACCTTCCATATTCTGTAATTTCCACCACTCATACAAACCCACACAGCCTCAGATCAAGGAAAGAGGAGACAATTCCCTGTAATTCCCAATGTGGAGCAGCACAGGCTCCTCCTCTGCAATTAGTGGGGGCAGCGCTCATTAATTAAGGCTTTGTGTTTGTGCTCCGCGTGATCCAAAGTCGTTTTTCCCCCTCGCGGTAGCTTCTTCTGGGGTTTGCAGAAGGATGAGGATGGTTTATAAGGTTAATAATAAACGGGGTGGGGATCACTGAGGGAACTTTCCAGCACTGCACAAAATGTACCTGTGGAATAACAACGCTGCTTCCTCCTCTTCCCAAAGGAAAGTGCAAAAACGCAAGGCAGAAATAAAAAATGAGGGAAGAAATAAGGATGTGGAGATGAGAAGAGCTGGAGGAACAGCTGCATTGCTCAGCCAGGCACCACCACCGTCACAGCTTCCTCCCAAACTTGTGCCACAGGGATCAGTTTGAGCAGCAATCCCAAGGAATAAAGAGAGCTGAATTCTTCCAGGGAGCTTTTCCCAAGTCACAGATGGGTTGTGCCCATCTTCTGTCTGAAATTTGCATTTATTGAGTCTTCAGGACTTCAGCATCTTCAGGATACACATTTTTGCTGTCATTTTAAGTCACATTTATTCCAGAATTTCCCTTGTACTACAGGAATCTGTAACTCTTTTGATCTTGCTCCGAGTTCCTTACATTGACTTTGATTCTGCCATTCACCCTCATGCTGGACAGGCTTTGTACTGACAGAAAAGTGATTTTCTAAATTTATTTTGCACTTTGCAGATCAGTTTGAAGTTCCTCAGCTTGCAGGAACAAGTGAGCTGAATTGTAGGTCTGGTCTGTTCCCCACCAAGCAATTCCTGTAATCTCATTTTTATTACTCACTCCCCACTTAGGAAGTGTTTAACAGGCAGATAAAATCTAACACAACAAATCCCTATCAACAAAGCAGCGAAATCTGGTGTGATGCAGATGAAAATGACATTTTTGGGGGGAGATGTTTGAGAAAAGAACAATTTATTGTGCTATTTTTACTGTGAGAAGGGTGGGAGGGGGGCATTAGCAGACACCCACACTGAGTGCCAGAGGGGCTCTTGCAGAGCCTTGTCTACAAGTGTTATCAAGAGAATGCTGCCAAAAATACCCTGAGATGATGAGTTTAGATACAATTCCACCCCTGCCCAAACACTGGCTCCTGTCATTTGGGAAGCAGAGAGCACAAGGAATGTGCACGGGGTGCCAAGGCCAGCTGAAACACCCGCGGGAATTTGGCCTTCGGAGTTTGTTTTCCTCACTTGAGTGATAGTCAAGAAAGAGCTGTGTCAAAAAGAGCCTCAGGGAGAACAGATCCTGCCCGTATTTTAGAGTTCTGGCTGTCACAAATAGATTGTGAAGTATCTTCCCAGAGAGGAAAAATACACAAGGAGCTTAATTCGGGGAACATGAGGCTGCTGCAAGGAATGAACGCGGAGCTGGGCAGGGGCACCTGCAGACTTTAGCCCTTGGAACTTCCTTATCCCCAAGGGATTTTGAAGTGAGTTTTGGTCCCTGAGGTGGTGTCAGGGTCCTTGTGTGAGGAGTTGCACATCCCTGTGTAACCTGGGCTAGGGAAGGAGTCCCTGCCCATGGCAGGGGCTTGGATGAGCTGTAAGGTCCCTCTCAACCCAAACTAGTCTGGGATTCCATGATTATAATTACAGCTTGTGCTGACAGACCTGGAATTATGCAACTGGAGGTTTTCAAAGTAGCTCACTGAGAAAAATCTGTGCTGTTTCTTTCACCTTTTCCTGCTGACATTCCTGGGCAGTGATGATTTTAGTGCCACGGGTCTGGGGCAGTGCAGCGGTTGCTGATGTTGTATATCCATGCCATGGGACATCCAGGGATCTGCTGGACCAAACACAATCAGCTCATCCCTTGTGCTGCCGAAGGAGTGCCACAGGTGCTGCCTCTGAGCTGATCCTGCTGCAATAACTCAAAATTCCAGCCCCTGCTCTCCCTTCCAGAGGTTTTACACCAGGCAGAAGGCTGTGACTGCACCAGCCCCGAGCACTCAGCATGCAGGGCCCATCCCTCTCCTCCTCTCAATTCCCTACAATCAGATGGAGCAATCAGGTGTCCTGGGTATTTTTAGCCTCCCCGGTTGTGTTGCTTCACTTTGGATTAATGACCTGCTCCCCACGCTGCGCTGGGGCTCTGGGACAGGCCCCCACCCTGCTCCCAGGCAGGAGGTTTCATTAATTAAAGCAGCACTCGCAGAGATGGAAAATCACTGAGGAGCTGTGAGGGAAGCAAAGGTTTGGTAGAGTTGGGTTTTTTTTCCCTTTGTAGTTGCTGTGGCTGGGTGGTTTTAATGGCAAGAAAATAAAATGTCATCTGAGTGAGTGTGATGGAATCACCTGACACTTGTGCCCACTTCCAGCAGAGTCCAGGAGGGGAAGTGAAGAACACAGAGTTTCACTGTCACTCTCGGGCCTGAACTGAATGTATGAACAAACAGCTCACACAGGGAACTTCCTTCTCTTTTCCAGCCAACAGGTTGTGACGATGCTCAGTTTCAAAATTATTCTACAAGATTCTTCTTATTTATTGCCTTGCAAGTTGAGCTGCACTTCTTGTTTTTAACAGTCTTAGCATTCAGTGGCGTGGTTTGCAGCCCTTGAATGGAAGCAGCCTCCCGAACATCCCAAGGTGCGCTCGCAGAAATTCTCCTTGCTGTCTAAACCTGAGCAAACAGACATAAATCTGCCTTTCCCAACGAGACAGCTTCCTGAGAACTGTCTGGCATGAGCGTTCATGGACCGGGAGCGGGAGGGAGGGCTGAGCAAGGCCAGAGCAGATGTGTTTACAGTTCCAGACAAATCTCTGCAGCTCGGGCAGTGCGGCGTGTCTGTCACTGCTGCAGAACACGGCCCGTCAGTCTCCAGCCCTCCCGCATCCCCCAGGACATGGAGCTGCTCTCCTCACCTCGCTGCCAAGCGGCAAATTGGTCTCCTGGAACTTTTTTTTAGCAGCTCCCATTGCACACTGGGCTCCCAGTTGGATTTAAGCCCTGCATGGATGAATGAGCCAATGACAGAGCTGGGAATGATTGTCTTCCCCTTGGCACCGTGCTGAATTTGGTGTCCTCTGTCTGCCACTGACACCTCAAAAAAACCCCAGATGGTGTTGAAGCAGCTCCAGAGCAGAGCAGGTGCTCTGTAAGGGTCTGATCTTCCTCCAGTGCGAGACCTGAACTACAAACCACAAGTGATCCAGTGCATTCCCGAGACTGAATGGAATTTCCTCTGCAATCCAAACATGTTCCAGGGTCTTAAACTCTTTGTTCCAGCACACAAAGCTCTGACCCAGTCAAGCTTGTTAGCAGTGGCAAATTCACTCCTAACTGCTTTTCTTTGATGCAATGGAGTTGTTCTTTTTTTTGAGACAGGCATCAATCCCTAGTGACAAAGGGTGGATTATCTGCCTCTCAGCAGGCCACTGAAACCTATCCCAGGGAATTCGGATGTGGGCTTGGGAAAGCTGTGGAAAACATGCCAAGAACTGCATCATCCAGGAAGGAGAGCAGGGAAGGGACTGAAATGCAACATGGTTTGAGGATGTTCACGGCATCTGCAGAGCTGAGCTGGTGTTTGGCAAGTGCCAGAGAGGGACAGAATTCAGGATGGGAGCCAGGCTCCAGCTTTACTTGGCTGCAGACAGAATCTCCTCTGGGCTTTTCCCCTGTCATACTTAGGAAATTGTTTGTTCCCCTTCATAACGAAGCTCAGATTTCAGGATCTCGGCATGCTCTCTGTGTGCAGGATATTTTAGTGAGAAAATTGGCTCGACCTTTTCCTCAGGCCCAGCTTTTATTCCTAGGTAAACAGAGGGGCTTTTGGGCAGAGCTTCTTGTTAGACAGCAAATTAAGGAGAGGTGTCCCTGGGGCTCGCAGTGGGAAAAGTACTTCAGGATTCAGGATGCTGTCTCTCCAACAGCCTCCTTCTCCATGTTGTGCCAATCTGTGGGTTTGACTCTCTTGTTTAATTACAGTTCTAATCATCTTACTCATGCTTCATTTCCCACTGTAAATAAAAGGAATTTTAGGCTGTGTTTCCTTTTTTTCTTCCAAGTGGCTGAGTAAATTTGCCCCTTTTTGAGAAGTGACTGATGATTTTATTGTGAAATTGTGCTCATCCAGTGCACATGGCTGGGCTGAGTCAGCCCAGTGTCAGGGGAGCACCAGGAGAACAGAGGGACAAGTGCAGGGTGTTTGTCACCAGCTGTGTGTGGAGGGCTCAGACTCTGAGTGACAAAGGGCAGCGAGGTGACTTTGTACTTACACAGAAAATCAAACACACCCTGGTGAAACCTTTGCTGCCTTTATCCACGGGGATAAAGGCAGCTTCCAGGGAAGGCAAACTGAGTGTGGGTGTTTTTCCTGCTGTCTCCAAGGTCAGCCCACTCATCCCTGATCCAGAGGGATCCCTGATCTTTCCAGAATCAGCTGCCCATGAGCCAAGTCTGCCTGTTCCAGAGGTGCAGAGTGCTTTGTTAGGTTCCATTTCCCAGAAAAACCATCCCAGAACTTCCATGCCACCTCTGCTCGCTGCTGACAGAGTCAATTAATGGAATAATTACCTACATTAATGCCTGGCAAATGCATAAGGAACAAAAGGTGCCACAAGATGAGCTGTGCTGTTGGACCTCACAGCCCTAAAGCTGACATCCCCATCAGGAAATCTATTATTGCCTTCAGTGTGAACAATTCCTTACTCTACTTGTGCTCTCCTATTATTCCTTTATTTCCTAACATGCACATTTGTGGATTTTATTGATTGCTTTTGGCTGTAAGACTCAAACCAGAGCAATTTAAAGACAGAGAGGAAGAACATCAAGCCTTAAAGAGCCAGCCCAGCCATCCATCAGCCAGGACAGTTTAATGTGCCCCAGCGTGAGGCCGAGCTGCCACCCCCTCCCCAAGGCCATCACAGAGCCCCTCAGCTGGGACAGCAGTGGCTTCACCAAGAACCAAGATTTGATTGCAATTTGGGAGTCAATAAACAAAGCAAGCTTGGCTGGGGAGCTCGTGACAAGCAGTGACTTCTCTCAGTCCCTGCATGACTCAAACCTCGTCCATCACCACCAGGGCAGGAGCAAAGCGCCCCGGGGCACAGGGGGGATGTTCTGCCACGTCCCCTTGGTTTGAAGTTATTTGGATTTTATAAGGATTTTCCTTTCTTAAACCACCTCTCCTCTGCCGTGGCCAAGGAGGGATGTGCACAGAGCACCAGCTCCCTGATCCTGGGGGAGCCACATCTCCAGAGGCTGCTGGAGCTGTTCCAGAAGGTCGTGAGGTGGGCTCAGTCCTTTGTCCCAGGTAACAACTGACAGGACAAGGGGAAACGCCCTCAGGTTGCACCAGGGGAGGTTTACATTGGGTATTAGGGAAAATTCCTTCATGGAAAGGGCTGTCCAGCCCTGGCACAGACGCCCAGGGCAGTGGTGGAGTCTTCATCCCTGCAGGATTTAACAACTGTGTGGATGTGGCACCTGGGGACCTGGCAGTGCTGGGGGGTGTTGGACTCGATGTTCTCAGAGGGTTTTCCCATCCCAGATGATTCTGTGACTCTCGAAGTTCAGTTTCAGCGCCTGAGCCAAGGAGGAGGCGGCAGAGCCCAGGTTTGCCACAGCTGCTGGTGGTGCCAGGAGTGCCAGCAGTGCTCCCAGAGCGTGCTCAGAGCTCTGTGCCAGGGCAGGGCACCAACTGCCCACACAGCTCTGCAGAGTCACCCCTGCCTTGCCACAGCCTCAGTCCAGTGCCAGGGCTCCTGACACATCATCAGCCCTTCCTGGCAACATCCTCCTGTGGGGACAGCGCCAATCACTCCGGTAACGCTTCTGCAGCTGGCAAATGTCAGCCAGCTGAGCTTCGAGCCCATTCCTGTACCACATCTGCCTCCCCCGAGCACACGAGGGCTGCCTCGTCAGTCCTGCAGCTCTGCTGTCTCTGCCATGGCTCCCTGTCCCCCCTGTCCCCCCAGCCTGTCACTGCTGCAGGTGACTCCTGCCTGACACTCCAGCAGAGCTCGGGGATTTGTCACAGCACCAAAGGCGAGCTCTGCTGTGCAAAGGGACTGTAAAATAAACATCAATCTCATCCCAGAGTTCCAGCTCCATTATGTGCCAGTAAATCCCTATCCCAGGACATGTGGACTCACTCCGTGGATATTTCTCCATGCTCAGCCCACACTTTGATAATTAAAGACCTGCAGACCAAACACTGCCCTTCATTTCCAATGTGCAACCTTGCTGCTGTCAGGGGATGTTTCAGTGGGAACAGGATCTGAAAACAAGGGAATTTCACTTCTGGGTTTGCAGCTGAAGTTCCTGTCATCCACATGTTGGTATCAGGCAAGGCAAAACAAGCTCCAGCCTGGTGTTTTCTGGTCTTGGTCTTTCTAGAGCGCTGGTAGGACAAAAAGGGAGTAAATTTGCCATTGCTGGGACACGTGAAAATACATGAACGGAAAAGAGCAAGTTATTTTTATCTTCTCTGTCAAAGAAATGAAAGATTTTAGGCCATACCTTCAGCTGACGATTAATCAAGTTTTATTTCAGGTGAGGAACTGCCCTTTCAGTTTTCCCTTTGCCTGGGGACAGGGGTTTGTTCTGGGCTCCGTATGCTGGGGGACCAGTCAGACTGCATGGTCTGGGAGGGCTTTTCCAGCCTAAATAATTCCATGGTTCTGAGAAAAGCCTCACAAGACCCTTGGTGTTGATGTTGGTTAATACAGAGAGATGTTTTACAAGCTGTGCACTCTGAAAATGCCTGGGGGTGGATCCCTTCCCACCACCTTGCAGCACGGATACAGTGGAAAATGGGGCTGGAGCTGGCTGCTCCCCTGGAAAACCTCTGTGCCAGTGCTGGGGCTTTGTGCCCAGCTCTCCTGAACTCTGCCAAGGTCCAACATCTCCCCTTCCAAGGAGGGAGCTAAAAATAAAAGCTGATTTTCTCATCTCTGTGTGCTCCTCTGTGCTCGGGAGCACTGGGATCTCTGAAATCGGTGTTTCCCAGTGCCTGGCACCCTCTGGTGTCCGAGGGTTCCCAGGGAAGATTTTATTGCTCAGGCACAAGGGCGGGGTTGGCTTCTTTGACAGGAGTTTCTTTGGGCACTGAAGTCACTGCTTGAGCCTGTCCTGGACACCTTGGGCTTGTGCTGGGTCATGGGAGAGGCCTGGAAGCCAACCAAGGTCTGGTACCTGCTCTGGGCAGGGTGAAATCAGACACATATCCTGGTGAAAGTGCTGCTCCCGATTCCCAGAGTATCCCCTGATGGAATGCAGGGATCTGAGTTAACCCCTCAGGACAGACACCCCGCAGAGGGCTGCAGAGGGAAGGGCCACAGCCCAGAACATGGGATAGACTTCAAAGCCACACTTAATCCTTCCCCTTCTTTGCTGATTACTTTGCATTATATCAGAGATCTGTGGGAAGAGAAGAAGGGCTTTGAGCAGGGGAATAAGGTAACACACAAGAATGTTCAATGACCTCATCTTTGGGGATCCAGTCCCTTATCTCTGGGGCCAGCTGGGAAGAATAAAACACTTTTCTTGGCTTTGGATGAAAATTAAAACATCACTTACAACTAATAATGGTCAAGCTGAAAGAGGCTCAGAGGCTGAGGTTTGGCTTTGATCAAGTATCCTGAAATACCAATGCTCTGAACCTCTTGGTAATGAACAGGGCAGGAAGGACACTCTGCTTTTCCAACATTTTCTGTTGTTCCTTGGGCACAGGAATGAAATGAAATGCGGCCATTTTGCTTCCTTGTCTACTCAGAATCAATCCGAGAGGCTCTGATTCTGTGATTCTATGATTCTATTTTAATGGCCATGGAGCAAAAATAAAAATACAGTAAAAACACCAAGTGATCTGAACTTTTCTGAATTTCTCAAAATATCTGTGGGCACAGTTTGAACTGTTGGTCTTAAATGTTTCCCTTTGCCTAAACTCCACGTGGTCAGTTTTACTGGACATACCAGAGCCTGTGGTTCAGTGACTTCCCAGCTGCTTTTCCTTCCCGTGCAGAACTCACTGTTTGTGTTCACGTGGGTCTTGTCAGGACATTTTAGATCTCTAAATTCATCCCTGGTGTAACTTTGAGGGAAAAGGAGAGAGGGGCATCAGGAAAAGATTTGATTCCTGTGGTATCCCAGGGTTTGTAGCCTATTGAGTCCTGCTTTTATTCCAGCCTGGGTGGCGGAGCTGGAATGTGAAAACAGCATCCACATTCCCAGGGTTTGTTTAGGGAGAAATCAGGATAAACAGCCTGGAGGGAGGGGTCTGCAGCCCCTCAAGGCCCAGTTTCATGGTTTAGCACCTGAGCCATCCCCACTGGTCACTGCACACTCAAGAGTTTTATTCACAACTCCTCTTTGCTGCTTTGTGTATTTTCTGTGAGTCTGTCTTGCAGCTCTGGGGTTCCAAATCTCCATTTGTGGCATCACCTCGTCCCCTGCTTAAAAAGAAAAGCGATTTAGCAAAGCTCCTCTGTTATCCCATCTTCTTTTCCTAATATAACTATGAAGGATGTGTTCCTGCATGAAATTAGCTGGTAATTTTCTTGTCTTGCTTTTCAGTGTTTCAAGTGTTCTTAGGAGCAGCACTGCCAGACTTCCAACATATTGTTATGGTTATCACCTTGATAAATATAACCCGGTTCTGTCTGCTCCCCCCTCTCTCTGAGTCTTCCCTGCTGACTTTTTCCCATCAAGCTTAAGTTTCTTTTCTTTATTTCCAGCATCTCCACAGCCAGTTTCCAAAATCTTCATGGTTGCTCTTCACCTTTTGCTCTGAGGATGCTCGTTGCAGTTCCCTGCCAGCCCACCGAAAGCTCCAACTTGTTAAAGCTTCAGTGAAATTGGGTTTTTCTGCACTTTCCATTGCCCTGATTGAGAGTAGGTGCCTGTAACTGCTCCCAGATCCTCTTCCAAGGCACCTCTGCTGTGCTGGCAGCTGCAGCTCACACTGAGCTGATCCATGTTCCACTGTTCCATCGCACAGCTCCTCACAGGAAATCATTCCTGGGTTATTTTTCAGCACCTTGCACAGTTCTCCCATCTGACAGGGAATGCACCCACAGAAATACAAATTAATTTGCTCTTCCCCAGCCTAACACACCCTGAGCCATGCTCTGGAGAGCCCCAGTGCTGCAGAGAGCCGGAGTTTGGCACAATTTGAGCTGTCACGGTCCTCTCAGAGCCTTGACTTCAGCTGTAAACCTTTGAGCCTCTCTCCACTCAACAATTCCCCTGTAAAACCCTGATTCCAGACCCTGGTCCTGCAGGGAAGGCAGAGCAGCTGCACATCAGGAAGTTTCCAGTTCGTGCTTGGAGAATAACAGGAATTTTTAATCACCTTCCTGCCTACATAAAATTGACAGGGGGGAATGTGCATTTCCCTAAATAAGAGAAGCAATCCTCACATGGAAAAAAAGACTTCTCTCGAAGGGCTATTTCCATGGCAACGGGTAAATTCCAAGCTCCAGCTGTTTTGGCTGCAGGGGCACTGGCAAAGGTACCGAGGTTGTTGTTAATTATGAAACCATCACTGTCCTCTCATGCAAATCAGGCTGGGTCACTTTGGTTCAAAACCTCCCCAAAGCTGGCAGAGGACAACTCTGCAAAATTCCACCGTGGCAGCTGAAAGCCTAAGAAAGCTGAGAGTGACAGAACAGAAGGAATTAGGAGGGAAAATTATTCCTGATTTCACCTGGTAGCTCACAGCCATCAGCCCAATATATCCATGCAGCCTTTTTGATCCTGCCAGAACTCGAAGGGAGTCCCACATTATGTAAGGATACATGATTTTATACACAATTCTATGTGATTTTATACACAATTCTATGTGATTTTATACGATTTTACACTCAATTACACATCTGCTCCTGTAGTGGTTAAATGGACATTGCAGCACACAACAGTCCATGGCAAAATAAAGGCGAAATATTTTGAAATGGGGAAAAAGTGCCCTCTGAAACACACACAAAAACCTCTCACAAACCTACCCAAACACACTCACAATGCACACCCTGAACAGGAACTCTCCATTTAGTTTCCAGGATTTTATCCCTGCAAAGTGAGGCAGGGTAATCCCATGGAGGGAAAATAATCCACATTGCTGTGTATGCAGGGAGAGGGAATCAGCCTGGGCAGGGAGCAAAGTGTTAATGGAATTTACCTCCAGGAATCTCCTGCATTTGAATCCCTGCCTGAGCAGGAGGCTTTAAACTCCTTTACCCTGGAAAATGGGAGGCAATAATTGCATCCTGTTATCTTCACTGAGGTCCATTTTCTTCGGAACTCTGCCCAGTTCTGAGCGCTTGGCTGAGGCTGCTTTTTCCCACAACAACAAATAATGAAAGTTGGGTTTTAGTGTGGGCTCAGAGAGCTGAGCTTGGATGTGTGAGGGAACCAGAATTCACCTGAAGGCAGACGGAGCTTTGGACTTGCAGCACCTGCCAGCTCCGAATCCTGAGGGATTGGGCTGTTAAAAGGACTCCCCAGGTGTCACCAGTAGGAGCAGAGGCCTTAAAAAAAAGTCTTATGTGTATAGAAGGAAATGCTGGAGCTTTCCCCCTCCTAGTGCTGCCTATGCAACAGCAGATTGGAACACTAAAAGAGTTTGGAAATGTCTCCTGTAATTCTCTGGGATTCTCAGACTTTGGATAAACAAATACGGCCTTATGCTGATTTATGTTACATCAGAATGTTACATCAGGGTTGTGGAGAGTGCACAGTCATGCTCATATTACATCCAAGTGGCCTCATTTGTAGGGAAAAAGTCAATATTTGATAATTTCTGGCTCTTTCAGGGGAGTGAATCAGGAATTTTGCAGATTTTCGCTGACCCTGGGCAGTGCATTGCATTCCTTAGAGGCCAGTGCCTCTAAGAATATAACCATGAAAATAGAATAGCCTAAAAAAAAAGAGCTTCCCCAAAATACTGACTCATATGGGGCACTTATTTTAGTCCTGAAAAATAATAAGGTTTCCAGAAAAATAGCAGCTAGAACCTCAAAGTGTTGTTACAGTCCAGAGGTACCCCCAAAGTTCCTGCTGCAGGAGAGCACTGGTGCCAGTGCTTGTGGGATTTCTGCTTTCCTTGGATCCTGGGGAGGAATTTATAAGCAGGTGCAGGCAGCTCGACAGCCCTTATCTTTTTATCTCGCCCATTCTTATTCAGATAATTGTCTAATCCTTATTTGAAACTCCCCAAGCTCTTTGCCTCAGTAATTGAAGTTTTGGCCGTGCTCTGGGGTTTGAAGGAACAGAGCACGGCGTCTCCTGCAAGAAAAATCCAAAGGATGTTCCTTTGTGGCCGGAATTCAGCCTGTTCTAAGTGGGGCCTCTGCTTCCTGTGAAAACAGGGGAGATTTTAGCATTCACGTGCAAGGTGTGCCTGCAGGAATGCAAATGTGGCAAAGCTCCAGAGTTCATCTGAAATGCTGATGGAATGGCAGAGCTGGAGCCTGAAGGACGCGCAGCGCTCACCCCTCCTCCCCACTCAGAAAGAGCGTCCCATTTTCCACAGCTCAGCAGGGAGTGCTCCTCACTTTTCGCTGTTACGTGGAGAAAGTGGCCTGGAATTTTGCTGAGGTGAGGGTGCTGCTGAGTGTTGTTCTCCAGAGGTTAATTCCAGATGTGGGGCGGTCACTGAGCACCTTGCAAACAGTTCCCATTCTGCTCAGGTGGAACCTGCTCTACCAGGCAGAGCATCCTTCAGATCCCACAAGGAAGGAGCAAAACACATTACAGTGAGCAGAGAGGGAAATGGGGGGAACCCAGCACAGCTTCCATCAAAGAAGGTTTTTTCTGAATCTCCTCCCCATTCAGGTGAGCGGGGATAACCATCCAGGAAGTTTAACCAAGTCACATTTTAAAGTAAAATAATTTTAAATCCCTTGCTAAGGGCTCCTGAAAGTGCTCCAGAGTGAAATGCTCTTCATTTCTTGGCTGTGTCCACAACAGGGACACTTCCCACTATCCCAGCTTGCTCCAAGCCCTGGCCAACCTGGCTTGGACACCTCTCTTGAGCCAGAGAGGTGTTGAAGCACCTGAGCTCCTGTAGAAAAGGATCCTGGAAGGAAAGGGAAGGGAATGGAAAGGAAATTTGTTTACTGAACCACAGTCTGAGGTGAGATTTAGCTCTCTCAGGAGGCTCCAGCCACATAATTGCAAATAGTTATATTAGCTGAACTTCATAACTGGAAGTTGCAGTGATTAAACTGAAATTCCCATCCTAGACCTGCAGGAAGATGAGGCCTAATAACAACTGTTAAATCTCAATATCGCGTTCAGCCACCTCAGTAATCTGTTTAAAGAAGCAAACATCTGCAATCCCATTATCAAGCAGCCCAGGGGCTGAAATCTCCCAAGTGGATATGTTGGGGAAGAGAGAAATTTTGCTTAAAAAGGAAGCTTTATATCATCAGGATGAAAAATCTCAAGCAAGGAAAGCAAAACGTGCTGTAAAACATAACCACGACCTTTTTTTTGTCTCTCCTCAATGTCTTAGCAATTAAAATTCCCCAGTGGATTCTCCCCCTCTGAAATGCAGGTCCAGCCCATCTTTTAAAACAATGGCTTCAGGTTTATCACAAGGAGTGTAGAAATCACAAGGAGTGCAGAATTGTCTCTTCGTGGCAAGCACAGCTGATACAACAAACAGCCTCACATTCTTAGGGGGTTCTGGTACATAAATAAAAGCAATTCCTGCCACCAACACAACCCCCATATTTCACTGTGATAACAACGCTCTGGAGCATCTCATCCCTGCACAATCATCATCCATCCCAGGCAGGTTTTCTCCTTCCATGAATCAAGAGAGAGAAACCAAATGTTGAAGCTGATCTCGCTGAACGTTTTCAGGTGGCTGAGCAGAACCCTGGCTGCATTATGATACACCCATAAAAAAATCCAGAGGCAGGCTGGGTTTTACGTGGCTCACAGCACTGCTGGTGCTTCAGTTTCTCCTGGAAGACAAAGTTCCTTGGGAAGAATGACAAAAAATATCATTACCCTCATTAACTCTGCCATGTTTCTGTAAATTTAAAGGATCACAGAGATGTGGACAATCAGAGGGTTAACCAGGACTGCAAAGCACATTTTTAAGCACTAAATTTTACATGAAATGCAGAATGAGGGGGCTCTACCTCAAGGAAGCAATTGAAGCCTTAAATGCACATTTGACTGAGTAAATTACCCAGCAACTCCTCTGAGCATCCAGCTGGAGACAGGCAGAGATGAAGCTCGGGGAGAAGCACAGCAATGGGTTTTATGTAACAGAATTGAACTCTCCTGGTGGGAAGCAGGATGCTGAGGGCTTTGGAAGCACTCTGATATCCTTGATTTCCTTCACATCTGAATTGCTGTGGCTTTAAAAGGGGTGCTTCCAGTTAAAACGGTTGTTAATGTGTTGTAGTTAATAAATACATGTGGATTCAAGCCTCAGCATTAAAATTTGAATATGAGAAAATGTGGGGTTGTTTGGATCTGGGGGTTTATTTTGGCAGGCTGTAAAAGAGATCAGAACCCATTCTGGCTTTCAAACGTGGAATTTCTACCCATGGAAAAACAAGAAATGATGGAGAGATGCCCTGCCAGCAGAGGACAGGCTGAGGAGCATTGCAGATCATATTTTGTTACTGATTTTCCTTGAAGTGGGAAAATTCCCTTCACCTCCCCAGCCCAATCCAGAGCTCTGCAAATCAGGGATGTGCTGCTATTCCAGACCTTGCACTTGGACACTAATCCCCTTAAGCTCCTGAGATCTAAGCTGCCTTTTTTAGCCCTAGGACTGGCCCAGGAGCAGCCTGACACAACATCTTTGCTCCTGTATCAATTCTGCCTCAGTGGCCCCAGCACAGGCACCCCCTGAGCCTCACTAAAACCAGAATAATGAACATTTTACTGACACTGCACAGGGTTTGTGACCAATGTCCAGCCCAGGCCATCAGCTCTGTCCGTGGCTGGGGTTAAGGGGCAGCAAAGCTGATTGTAAATGGGAACACCAGGAGCTTTCCCTGCCAGGCCTCCCACACCAAGCCATGCCTGTTACACAAGACTTATATTAAAAATCAGAAATCATTGCAAGAACATTGGTTAAAGGGCTGGCCGGGGAGTGTTTCAATAACTTCTGTTAAAAACATCACATGCTCCAGCTCTGTTTGCCTTAAGAACAGAAAAGCCAAGTGGGTAATTTTTAAATGACTTTTTCGCCATTAGGACAGTGTCTTTTATCCCAAAGATGAACACAGATGGCTCTCAAGACACCTGTAGTTCCTCCTCTTCACTAACAAACATGCAAAAAGAATAATGAAGAGCCAGAAAGGCAGCACTCCATGGAGGTTCCCTCAGCTGGCCCAGCCAGACACGCAGATTTTGTCAACATTTCCTTTATCTGGGGAGGGAAGAGAATAAAGTTTAAAAAACAGCCTCGCTTTTAAGTTTTAATAAAACTCCTGCAACTCCTGGGATTCTCCCAGCCTGGATCAGGGTCAACTTATGTGGACTTTGGAGTTTTTAGACACAAGCTTTGATGCTCCCTGCTGCTGCCAGGCCCGCAGTGGTGAGGCCCTGCTGTAAGGACAAGCAGTTTTATTGGGGTAGAATGCATTTAAGCACCCTGAGCAGCTTCACTGCCTCATCCCACTCTGTCAGCTCGGGGGCTGAATGATGGTTTTAATATCTCGCTCTCTGCTCTGCCTGTGATTTGTTCTTTGCTGTGTTTCTGATGTGTACTTTAGGGTAATCCATTGTTGGAGACACTCGGGCTGCTTGTCACACAGCTCTGCGAGCAGAGAATCTCTTCACTCTACAAATTCTGTGCATCTGTGGCTGTACGTGATGGGAACATGTTCAGGATCTGTGAAGCTTCCAGAACATTTGAGCACAAATTCCTGACAGAACAGAAATACATCTTCACACTTCATTTTTTAATTAAAACAATCAGCACATTCCAGTGTGTGTTTTCCCCATTTACATATTCCCATTACAACCTTCATTCAGAATGCATCTTCCATCCATTCTTTACAAGTATTTTACTGCAAATATTTAATGAACAATTAAATATTCAAAAATATTCAATGCTTCAAATATTTAATGAACAGAAAATGTAACATTGAATCAATTTGGCTTTTCTTTAATCAGCTATTCCCAAGGCACTACACATACGGATACACCTTAACACATAAATAAGTATGCAGTGGATCAGAGTTTGGATGATTATTATTCATAACTAAGAGTGGACTGTAAATGTATTTTGCTTTTCAAAATTCAGGAACAATCCAGCAGAGGCTTTGGAGTTATCACAGGAGTCAGCAGGTGTTCTGTGAATGAGGAATTGGAAAGCTCAAGGCCTCAGAGCTGTAAGCATTCCTGAGTTTGAAGAATTTAGAAAGGTAAATAGGTGCAAGAAATAATAATGGGAAATTCCATTTAATGCAGGACAAAGGCAGGGGGATGTAGATATACCCTAAATGAAGGGAATAAAGCTTGACAAGGAGCTCAAACCAGGCAAAACCTTCACACAACTTTCCCCAGCTCAATCCATCCACAGACTGTGCAAATCACAGAGGGGGAGAAGTGAAGATCCCTAATCCAATTCTAATTCGCTGTGGAGAGTCAAATTTTACCAGTTAAAAAGGAAAATAACTGAGGCTACAAGTCTTGATAGCTCTTAACATAACTAAGTTTTGATAGCTCTGCAGCTCAGGTGTAATTTTTGACAGCATTTTTGGTTCAGGTAACCAAAACTGAATGTTACTTTAATGACACTTCCCCCCATTAGGTCATTAAGATCAGTCCATTTGTTTCCCCTGGTTTTAATTATCTTCTGTGGAGTCGTTCTGCTTTTCTACTGGTGTAAACACATCACATCCCATGCTGTTTAATTCCCTTAAAAATTCTGTTTGCCTGTTTCTGGTTTTATGAGGACTTTAACTTGCAGGTGTTTAAATCAGCGAGGAAACAAAAAGATCATCTTGGAAGGAAATGGAGTCAACTCCAACTATATTTTAGTTTTATGACTTCATTTTCTTCCACTGGCAATTCCCAGTCACCAACCTCAGGTGAGAGAACATGACATTTTTAACCATCTAAATCCCATAATTTTGAAGTAACTATGGGCTTCTGCTTGTTACTGCTTAAGATTCAACAGAGGCTGCATCATAAATGAGCCTTTGAGGAAACCAAGTGTATTATTCCTGCTAGCTGAGGCAATGGCAACCATCATGAAAGTAAAATTACCGCCATTAAATCAAGAAACTAATTAGAATCAGATCATCAAGTTCCTTTTCTGCTGGAGCCTTGGTCTCCTGGCATGGGATAGGATGACTTCCTCCAGAGTACACGCCCGGGCTGAGCAAAGTCGGTCGGTTTAGTGCTTTTCTGATACTTCAGAAATTCAATAAACAGCTCAGGAAGGTTCAGTGGCACTTGTGGACGTGGATCTGGGCTGGCAGCTCTCAGAGAGGAAGGCTGGGAACACAGAGATCAGGAAATCTGGCTCGTGCCTATGGATGGAGTCAGAAGGAATCAGCCTCTGCTCTCCCTGCACGGCCCCAAGCGGAGCAGGAGCTCAGCTGAATGTCTCAAACCCAAAAAGCCTGGCCTTGATTTCCTTCCTTCTTCCTTCTGGAGAGCCCTCCCTCTGCCAGCTGTGCCAGCAAAGATCAATGTGGTATCAGATGGAAAGGATTATGAGCACGGCTGTGCTCAAGCATCTCAAACAGAGAGGAGGGATCTCTGCAGGTGCCACAAGGAGACGATAACTGGGTCTGACAGCGTTCGGGAGGCTCTGCACTCTGAAATCCCCTTTCATCCCCACACTCGGGGCATCTCCTGGGCATGGCAGCATTTAACCTGCCTGCCAAACTCGGTGGCACCTTCCTCCTGTCAATCCTCTCTCTCTGTGGGAGTGCAGCAACTCAAATGGAGCACAATTATCTCATAAATATCCACCAGTGAGCTTGGGGGAAAAGCACAGGACTTGTAAAGTTCTCATCCTGAGGATGCCATGGAAAGGTGATTCACTCCCAATGATAACACAAGCAATTAGACATTTTTACATTATCAAAGGTTAATAATGAGAAAGGCAATGAATAACAAGATGCATCTGTCACAGCAAGAAGTGCCACAATGCGAATCCAGGCTGTCACTCTGTCTGACCTTACAGGAGTCATTTACTCTTTGTGCCTTTGATTTCTCAGCACTAGTCCTTATTTTACCTGTCTTTGGAGAGTAATCAATGTTTTAAATGTTCTTCAAAATTATGTGAGTCAGTAGAAATTGTGTTCCCATATGTACCCTTAACTGGGTTTTAAGGACATTTTAGGCATATGCATGTTCATAAGTCTAACAGGAACTCTTAAAAGCCCAAAATAATTTGGGACCAAAATTGACACACGAGGGCCATTCTATTAATGGGAGTTGAGAGGTAACAATTTTACAGTTGTTTTGTTTATAGCCAGAGGGAAGGACAGGCTTACTCAGTAGCTGCAGCATTACTCAGCACAGAGACCTGAGGAATGTTCCAGAAAGCACCAAGAGGTTTGTCTGGCCCACAGCTGAAATCACTATTTGAGATTATAGGGGCGACATTTATTGAGGAGATCTGCCTTCAACTGGGACGCTAAAGTCCTCAAATATCTACACACAAAAGTGGCACAAACTGGCAGCCAAACTTTAAATAAATGTTTGTTTTCTGAGTTACCAAACAGTCCCAGAAAATGAAGGGAGTTCTTTCCCCAAAAATACAGTCACTCAGAATAAGTCACCTCCTTCCCAGAACGGAAATGCTCAGAGCAACATTGATGTTGCTTCCTCCAGGACCATGAGATTTCTCCGAAATGAGCTTAAGCTCAGAAGAGATTAAAAAGGTCCTCTGAACTACAAAATCAACCCACCTTCTCCAGTAGAAATAATATTCCACCAGCAAAGGATTGGAAAGGGAAACAGAAAATGCCTTGCTAATATGACCCACAGCATGTGTAGGGCACTGCAACAAAATTGGCTGAGGAACAAATAAATTCTGTGGTTTTATACTGTGCTGGGTTAAACACAGTGTCAGTATGAAAAGCTGCAATTTCTAAATTAAAGCATTCACTGAACTGTCAAAATAACTCATCAGTTTGAAGTCAATCCTGAAAGATTCCCAAAAGAGTCAACCTATTACCAAAGCAAACGGATTAATAAGTCCAGTATTGATCCGCTGAGAGCATGGGATGCCTTTGCTGATCCCTTTGGAAGCTCTTCCCACAGCAATGCACTGGGAATTCAGCAGGATGGGCCACAGGGAAATCATTAAGCCAAAATAATAAAAGGAGAGAAGAAAATGAAGGAAATCTCAAGCCTTCACTCGATGAGTTTCTGATTCTCCTCTTTCCCATGAATTAATGTCATGTTCAGGCTGTGCATCCAGGGGAATGCAACATTCCTTGGAAAAACAACAATAACTCTGCATGGGGGAAAGTTAAAAACAACTGATGCAAACCTGCACACAAGAAAGCAAACTGAGCCAGAAACCAACCCCTCTGTGTGTCCCTGGAAGTGGGAGGATCTGGGGATCTCCCCACGTTGCTGCTGTAAAGCAGCGCTGATTTATTCACACACAAGGCTGTTGGGGAAGATGTGATTTAGAAATTCAGTGTCTGGTGAGGATCTGGATACTTCCACATAAAAGGGTATCTATCCCTGTAAATGGATATTGGATAATGCTGCCTAATGGAACTTTATTGCATTTTCAGATGTTTTCCCATCGGGTTATTGAAATTCTTGCTCCTGTAAGAAGAGAGGACTCACAAGGAAATCTGCAGTTTGCAGGCACCAAAAGAGGAAGATAAAAATTTGCTCTTCACCACTTCCTTAGGACAAGGTGAGGAAGGATATTTATCCAGCTGAACTCACAAGGAAAATCAGGAAGGCAGAGCATGGCCTTGCTGACTGGAATGTTGTTTCCCACACCAACCCCAAAGCATAATTAACAACTGCTGCCCACAAATATGGATTTTTTTTTCCCCTGTCTGAGACTCAGTGGTCACATTCACCCTCTCATTTGGATGCAGAGCTCTGATCTGCCAGGGACACCTGCCAGTCTTCAGCAACTTTAGGCAAAGATCAATCCATTTTCTAATTAGAGATGGGAGTTAATGGCAGCTGAAATGACCATTTTAAATACAGCAGGCCCTAAACAATGACTTCCCAGGATGCTGCCTGCCCCAGAGCATTTCCTTTGTAATCTTTCCAGCCTCTCCACTCTCCTGGATGATTTATGGTGTCTGGGGCCTCCTTGGCAGTACTTTCTGTGCTGATAAAGAGGAAAACCTTGACTGTATCTTAAATTGTCAACAAATGCTTTCAAATTTCCTAAGAGTTCTTGCATTTGTCCTTCATATTTGCAGAGCTTAAAAAAAAGTGCTCCAGCCTCAAACTGCCTTTTCCAACAGAACAATGCCCATGAGCATCTCATTATTGAGCCCCATGAACCTTCTCCACCATCAGCTTAATTCCACTGGCCTCGCCCCATAATTCCCAACTGGATACCCGACCTCGTGGTGGCAGCCCTGTTAATTCTGCTGGCATCATTAATGAGAGGCTGATTATTTGAGAAACACACCTGGCAAGCGTGAGTTCCATGCAGCCCTCTGGCTAAGAGGGATATTACAACTTTAATAGAAGGAGACATCAAAAAGCGTTTGCCCACACCAAGGAATTCAACAATCGTGTTTAAATTTAATATAACATATGATAAAGAGTTGAGCTGGAGTAAAAGTCTGTCACTGGCTCTCACACAATATTATTTATGGCTCTATATAGGCCCAGCTCCATGACATTAGCAGGCAGAAACCTTAATACGTTGTGACACGGCTGGCCTGAGCCATCCAATATCACCCCCAAATCCTTGAAAAACAAATACTCCTTCAAATAATTATGCTGTTCCAACATATTAACTTCCCAGGCACCAGCCAGGGAGGGGAGCAGTGATGAAATGTCCTGTTTTAGGGAAGACCACTGAAAAGCCTTGTCTGTATCCTGGGCTTCAAATCAAAAACCTTTAATATTAGGATCACACTCTGCACTGAATAAATGTCAGAGAAATAAACTTGACGGAACAATATATTTTTCATGCTCTAAAATGAATTTTAAAAAGGACCTATAACAGGAAACTACAAAGTCTTTAACCTCCAGGGAGAAAAAAGATCAAATACCACCCAGGTCACTAATAATCTAATGTCAACTGTTTCCATAAAAAATGGGCAATGATAAATAATCAAAGCATTTAGTGGGAGCTGTGGGGATCTGTGTTATTCTCAGTTATTCTGTGTCATTCTCTGTGCATGATGATTAGAATTTTAAAGAAAAGGTAATGTTTCTCCCAGCCCTGTTTCCCCATGGTTTATAACCCACACCATGAAATCTCTCACGTTCTCTTCTAGATCCTTCCACATCCTCATTGCCCTCAGCCTGGCTGCTGGAGAGATGGTTTGCCACGTTATCTTCCTGAGAAGGAAGGCAGACAGTGCAAGGTGAACCTCTGGGCTGGAGAGGTTTAGGACACAAGGCTGATCTAAACTGCACGGAATTCCATAATTCCAGATTCCTGCCTCTGTGGGGTTGGCATTCAGCTGACTCCCACCTCCTGCAGTGGGATAATTCCCCTCCCACTCACACACCTCTCTGATCACTGCTCCCATTTGTATGCACAGAAAAGGTAAAAGAAATGTTTATCCCGTTTTAAATTGTTTTAATTTCTTGCAGCAAACCAGAAGAAAAGGGCCAGCCCCAAGCAGCCCATTCAGCAAACAACTGAATCCTAAAACTTGAACAATGTGTAGGCAGAGCTGTTTATTCCAATCTGCTTCACACTGCACCGCATCAATGCTTTTATTACTCTCCTGCATCCATCTCATGCTGGCCAATCCTTCTTTATGTTAAATGTATAGATCAGCACAGAGTTCTCTGTTCCAAGAGACACAAGATCACTTGAGCTGCACTTCATCAAACGGGAGAGAAGACAAGACCTCTGTCCTGTGGCCAGGCAGTGCAAATGGCATGAGGATAAAACCTCAGTGACAGACAACACGCTCTGCACCCCAGGACTGAAGAATCAGCTTTTCTTGCTGAAAAAGGCTTCACTGAAAGGGAAAAAAAAAAAAAAAAAAAGTGGTGTTAGCTAACCTGAAATAGCAATTTTAAAGCAAGACCCCAGGATACAGAAGAGCTGCTTTTATCATGGTATAACCTATGGAAATTGTACCTGAAAATATGGGAAGATTTCATGCCCTGGCATACTTTTTGCACCTTATTTCCATGAAGTGTCACCTCCAAGGCCATCTGTGATCATCTTCTTGGATGTAATACACTGTCCTAAAGGTAAAAATAGTCATTTAAAAATCACCTAGTGTTTCTCTTGGCTTTTCTGTCCTTGTATCAAAGGAGAGCTGGAGCTGACCTGTAGCGTGTGATGTTTTTAACAGAATTCAGTGTAACACCCGCAGCCAGCCCTTTAACCAGTGTTTTTGCAATGTATTGCCCTGATCCACCTCACGATTAAACAAACCCAGCTCCTTCCGCCGTCCTCACACATCTTTCCCAGGCCTTTCGCAAATCGCTGGACACGCTCCAGCTCCTCCGTGTCCTTTTCAAAGCGAGGGGGCTCCACCTGGGAACCGATGTGGGACATAACCGGGACTCCATGTGGGGCATGACAACAATCCTATAAACGCGGCACTATTTTAGGGCAGGATTTTCCGCCTCAGCCGCGGCCGGCCCGGGCTCCCCGCCCCGCTCCGCCCTCAGCGCCCGGGGCCGCCCCTTCCCGCCTGGGGAAGCCGGGCCGGGGTAAGGAGCGAGCTCCTGAGGCCGAGAGGAGGGAAAAACAGCTCCTGAGCCCGTCCCTGAGGGCTGTGAGGAGCGAGCGAAGGGCAGAGCAGCTCCCGGAGCCCGTGCGGGGCGGACACGGGCCTGGCTGTGGGGAGGTACCGGGCACGGAGCTGCTGCGGGGCTGGAGCCCCTCTGGAGCCGGGCTGGGAGAGCTGGGGGTGCTCCCCTGGAGAAGGGAAGGATCCAGGGAGAGCTCAGAGCCCCTTTCAGGAGAGCTGGAGAGGGACTGGGGACAAGGGATGGAGGGACAGGACACAGGGAATGGCTTCCCACTGCCAGAGGGCAGGGATGGATGGGATGTTGGGCAGGAATTGTTCCCTGGGAGGGTGGGCAGGCCCTGGCACAGGGTGCCCAGAGCAGCTGGGGCTGCCCCTGGATCCCTGGCAGTGCCCAAGGCCAGGTTGGACAGGGCTTGGAGCAGCCTGGGGCAGTGGAAGATTTCTTCCCACTCTCATCTAACCATACTCTTTCCATTTCCACTCATTCCCCCTTGTCCTGTCACTACTGCTGTTGTAAATAGTCTTACCTCATCCTTCCTGTAAGTTCCTTCTAGATAATAGAAGGGGAAAATTTGCATTTAATTTTTTTTTAATGAGTAATTTCATCCAAGCATTACTGTAATCCACTACAGGTTTGAAAGGAACGCTGCTCAGATTTCATGGCTAATGCTCAGTGCTAATTGTTACTGTGCATTTACCCCGTGGATCTGAACGTGTGCTGCTCTGTTCAGTGCTTTGGCTTGATCACAACTGAGTTGTGATTTTACCCACCTGTTGTGGTGGTTAAATCAGGTGTGATCTGACTGTAACAGCCCTCTGTATATCCCATGTTGCTGTAATTAACCCTGTTCTCCCTGTGAAACTGACCTTCTTTTTGTTTTTATTTGCAGTGCTGCCCCATGGCGACTGCCCCAGCAGAGAGCTCTGGGAGCCGTGGAAAGGGGCTGGAGTGGAGCCAGAGTTACAGCAGCTCTGCTTTGGACTATTCAGGAGACACCTTTGAGTCCTTCAGCGAGGAGGAGGAGAGTGAAGCACCTGGGTCGTGGTGTTCCACAGAGGATTTGGAGGGGTCAGCTGTGTCAGAGGCCTTGGAAAGCACATCGTCACTGGCAAGCCAAAGTCCTGCAGGTATGCAGAGCTCTCTCTGTTTGAGGCCTGTGTCTCACAGCTTCACTTCAGGGAGTGGGGACTTGAATCAGCAAAAATAAACGTGAAAATTGCATACAGTGTCCTCGCTGTGCAAAGTGCTGACCAGATCCACGCTTCAGACAGCTCCCTGACAAGGACCTGGCCATGGAAATGCTTCCTTAGTAATCTTGTGATGCTGAAATTCTGTTGGCACCTTAAAAACCTGAAAGTCCCCTAAAACAGAGGAGAGAAGTCAGGTGCTCCTTTGAACTGGGGCCATTCATTTTCATCTTGCTTTCAGTGGCTTCTTAGGCCTCTGAAGTTTTTTGTCTTTTCACATCTTTGTCCCTGCAGAACTGGAGTTCAGAATATTCAGAACTGGAAGGGACCCACAAGGGCCATCAAGCCCATCTGGAACAAACTGGAGAGCAGGGAGCTGATACAGAATTTTTGTTCCCTGTGAGCCCCATTATTTTCCCTCTGGATCAATATCCTGAGAGAGCTCCCGAGAGCACTTGGGCAGCCACAAATGAAGAGCCTGTGCAGGGCTGGAAATCAGTGATGGGGCTGCAGCAGGGAGGAGGCACAGGGGGTTAAGTTGGCATTTCAGATCAAATTGAATGCGCCAGCAGCTCTCATTTCCTCAGGGAATCCCATGTTGTGGTTCAGGGGTGATTAGAAATGAGCAGTGTGAGGTAATTTGTGGGACAGAAGCCGAAATCCGTGGCCTCATCTGTGTATTCCTGTGGCTCAGGGTTTCTTCTCCCTCAGCAGGGAGAACTGGCGCATTCAACTGGAGGATTATTTGCCTCCCACTTTGCTTTCCTCACACCGTGTGTTCAAAGTTGCCTTTTTTTCTTGCAGAGGAGGAGTCTGAAGCAGTGGATTCTGCAGCTGTGGAAAGAGCTGCCATAGGGAAATGGATTGATGCCATGGGAAAATGGATTGATGTGAAAAGTAAAGACACTGGGATGAAGCCAGACAAATCTGTCATCAGAACTCCTGCTGGTGAGTTTGGTAACTTCAGCAGAGCTTATAATTGTTTCTTTTGGAAGGGGATGTAAGCTTGACTTAAGTTTTATACATAGGCTGTTAAGTTGAGCCAGCTAATTAGCTTAATTAGCCAGGTAATTAAGTACAAAGTTTCTCTTTTATGCTTTCTTGGAGAGCAGTTTGTCTCCCATATCACACGTGGCCTGGATGCTCCCCCCATGTAGTGACATTATCCTGCTGATGCATTGCCACAAAACCTGGGAAAGTACATTAAAAATGTCCCCACATTTTAAATTTAACTGTAATCCTCACATTTTTACCGGACTGTTCAGGTTTTTTCTCTCCAGCTATACAGGTGCGAGGAAATGTGGGGATTTTTCCCTCCAAAATAAACATGACTTCAGGATTTATTGTGTGAAATGGTTTCCCCCCCCCGTTAATCAACCGTGTTGATTATTGAATTACCTGTTTGCCCTGTTTTAGTTCCTTTCCCAGGCTGAGGGAGGCAGCAGGGCACCAATTTTGGCAGGAACAATGGAGCAGCTTTACCCAACACAATGATGGAGTGTAGGGAGGAGGAGGAGGAGGAGGGAAAGGAGGAAGGAAGGCTCCATTTCCATGTACTGGTTATGCAAGGAACTGTGAGAGCAGATGGTGGGATGCAAGCCCTGCTAAAGTCTGTCAAAAAGTGGGTCAGAGATGCTATTTTTAATTAAGAAAAAAGAGCAAGAAAGCTGTAATTGAGCAAAAAATAATGGGAGCAGACGGGGAATCTTCCTCAATCTGCATGTTCATGGAAAAGGGAGCAAACTTGGAGTTTTGTAGGTCACTGTAAGGCTGATTAACCAGGAGATCCTCCTGCCTGGGCACTTCATGGCATGGAGCTGGTGTACAGGCATCCTCAAAGCACCCATCTGTCCTAGAAAAGCAGGAGCTGAGGTCACTTGTAGGCTATTCTGAATTGCAGAGCTGCTTCCCCACAGTGGTGAGTCAATGTTGTGGGTTCCTGACTCATCTCCTGCATGTCTCTGTTCCTGCAGTTCAGTGGAAGGCAGCTGGTGTGGAGCAGCTCATCTGTAGTAGGGAGGCTTCTCCCGGCCTGCTCCTCCAAGATAATCTTCCTAAAATACATCAGAATCCTGTAACTGATTCCTGGAGAAATTGAAAGGGGCCTGATGAGTTCAGAGGCACTGAATGAATGATGAACCACAGCTGAAGGTTGAGGATGTTCTCCATCTCCACAGGGTTTTCCCTTGAAAGTTGCACTTGGAGGATTTTATTCATAAAATCACTTTCACATCCCTGCAGTTGTGCACCAGGGAATGCTCTGCCTTTGGGTGATGGATGCTGATGGCAGGGAGAGTCAGTGGTCACTGAGGCTTGAGCAGCAGGTTCTGTTCCATTATCTTGGGCTGATGGATGCAGACCTGGCATGTCTCCTGCTTGTCCTGTCACTGGAGCAGCCCAGCCCTTCTCAGGTACATTGGTGCTTCCAGTGATCAGTATGAAGAGCACAAAATATGGTTCACGCTTATCTTGCTTTGATGCAAACACAGTACCCAGGCCAGATTAATCATAATTAGCCAAGCACTGCATTTTTTATTGCAGAATACGATCATAAAATAAGCACAGCAACTTTTGTCTTCTGATCTGTAAAAATGCTTCTCTTGGGTTTGATCATTCAGCACTTGGTAGCCCCTAAATCTTGTATTGGAGGTATTTTTTTTTTTAAATGCAGTAGATGAGCTCACCTAGAACTGGATTGCTGCGCGGTGAGTCCCCTCAGAACACTCAGCTCAGGGTTCTGTGTGCTGCACTGAGCACACAGGCTGCTCTGAATTAGGTTTTGTTTTATTGCCTCAAGACTTTCTTTCTCATCTGACTACTAATAGGGTTAAATGGGATGGAGGAGCAGAAGGTTCTGGTTTGCCTGTGGGAACACTCTGGAATGTCATATTTATTTTTCATGGTTTTCTTTGTGGGCTGAAAGAAGAAAAACCTGAATGCTGGCCTCAGGAGAAGTGAGAAATTTTTGTCATAGTTGCCTTTGTCTCTCCACCCCAGTGTGGTGGCACGAGCTGTTATTAGGCAAATACATCACAACATGGCTATAAATTCTCAGTTCCACAGAGATTATTCCATGTTAGTCATCTTTAAAATGTACTCAGGAAACTGCAGTTCTTCAGCTTGGATGTGTCTGAAAATTCAGGTGGGGCTTTTTAACCCCCTGGCTGGTGCTGTGTTCACAAGTTGCCTCTCACCTTTGTAATGTGTCTCCATTAAAAGCTTTGCCTGTTCATTTTCCTGCACTGTTAGCACTGCACTGCTGCTGTAATTGTTCCCTGGGAGGGTGGGCAGGCCCAGGTTCCCAGAGCACAGATTCCCAGAGCAGCTGTGGCTGCCCCTGGATCCCTGGCAGTGCCCAAGGCCAGGCTGGACGGGGCTTGGAGCAGCCTGGGACAGTGGGAGGTGTCCCTGCCACGGCAGGGGTGGCACTGGCTGGGCTTTAAGGTCCTTCCAGCCCAGGTCATTGTGTGACTCAGTTGTGATTCACAGTGCTGGAGGAGTTTTACTCATTTTAAATTCCTATTTGTGATAACCAGCCTGACATTTCAGCCTGTTTCTCTCACTCCTGTGTTACCTGCAGGGATCTTTCTCATGCTCCTTGCTGGTCCGGCTGTCAGCGTGTTCGTCTGAACTGTAAAATCAATTTAGGTAATTATGAAGATGTTATCTGGAGCTGCAGAGGTAAAACCTTACTGAAGAGCAGTTATTGATTATTGCCTTTCACAGTTATCACCTTTTTATCTTCTTAAACTAGAGCATTAGTAGAGAATAATAACAACAAAATGCCTGCCAGTTTTCCTATTAAATCAAAGATACCAAAGGAAAAGGAAACTCATAAAGACTTTGCTATTTTACTCCCTCCTCGTGGATTTAAAATGTCACACTTAAGGCTGGAGCTGTACACAGACAGCAAAACCTACGTAGGTCACTGAGTTACAGCCCCTCAGCAGGGTTTGGGATGTAGACATGGGGATCAGCTTCTCTCTCCCGGGCTTCTGGAATCACAGCAGCTTCTTGGTGCACTTTGTGGGGCTTCACTTCCAAAACATTCCATGTTTGGGACCTTCCTGCTGGGTGAGACGTGGCTCTGATCGATGCCTGTGCTGGTGGCACTTGGGCTGCTCCGCTCACCTGTTCTGCCTTGCTCCTCTCCATGAAGAGAGGGAACACTGGGTTTGGGGCAACCAAACGTCAGGAAAACATCCTTCTGGAGCAGCCACTGGCACTGGCAGGGATTCTCTGCACTGACCTTCAGATGTGCCACCACGGGTGGAGAAGGAGCCTTCCAGCATGTCTGGGTCACACATGGAAAGGAGGGAATGTGGGAGAGACATGGAATAAACCCAACCCCCAAAGCAAGAGCTGAGACCCCCTGGACAGGTGAACCTCCCACGCCTGGGGGAAATCTGAATGTGTAAATAGTTCAGTTAAAAGACAAACTTTTCTCACAACGTTTTGGGTTTGTTTCAGTGAAATTCTAGTCCTTGATCCCTAATTTTATATTCTTTCTGAGCTTCCTGTTAAACAGGAGTTAATATGAAAAAGTAACTCCATCACTGAGTCGTGCAGTGAGGTTTAAAAATTGCTGTTCCCTCTGCCAGTGTTTCTTCTGAAGTCTGGAGGTGCAGATGAGCGGATGGGTGGGTGTGTGGCAGCACAGGGTTTATGCATTATTAGAAACCAATTCTTAATAAAATTGCACTTGTGGATGTCAGAAGAGCCTTAAGTGAATTAATCAGGCCGGTATTAAACTGTCACTAAATGCTCAGTGGACCTGATGTGTTTTACTTCTCCCTTTGAGTACTCAAATGCTTTTGTTCTGGGTTTTTTTTTCCCCCCTCACAATGGTAACTTTTTAATCTTTTTATTCATTCTGTGTTCAGCATAAATGAACCTGCCAGGAATATTTTATTAGTGTGATTAAACCCAGTAGTGGCACATGATTTCCACTTTTTTTACAGGATTCTACATTGAAATTGTAAGGAAAATCACCTGGTGACTGAAATGGTGGTTTCCACTCAGATATTTATGATACTTCCCCAGACTTTTTTTTTTTCATTCAATTGCATTTCAAGGTATTGCTAATTCTTATTTATCTGTCTATAAATTGTCACTGTGTCTTTGCTTTTAATCATTTTGATACATCATCTCCTTAGGAGGAGTAAATTACTGGGTTCTGAACTGTAGTAGTTGCACTTAAACGTGTTTTCCAATGTTGTCCATGAAGCCGCAAAATTCCTGCTTTGCTCAGTTTTAATTATAGATTCCCTTATCCTTTATAAACATTGGATTTCTGAAGAGGTGCTTTCAGTTTCTTTGCAGAATTCCACGACTGTGTCTTGTGTCCTTGGGACTAAACTAATCACAGGGAATTCAGGGGAATTTTTAGATTCACATTGTTCAGCATTTTGAAGATTTATGTTGTGGTTATGCCAAGATATCCCATGGGGCTGGAATGCCACGGCACTGGTAATGCCTGTCTGGAAATTGAATTTAATCCTGAAAAAACAGCCAATGTGGAGGGATTGTTTAAACTATATAATCCAACCTCCCAGCAGGAATTTGTGTGTGAATCCTTGGAGTTAAACTGGCCACACCTCTGGAGTCATCCCCTGCCTGACTTTGGGCTGGCAGGGGGAAATCTGGGCATGGAAACCTCGAGAGCTGTGGTGTCTCCCACCTCCCACAGCCCCACTCTGTGCTGATGCCCATGAAATACTGCACTGATTGTGCTCTAAGCCTCTGGAAAAATCTCCCCAGAAGTCCTGAATGAAGTTGTAAATCCATCCTAACCCGCCCATCTGAAGTCTAATCTCTGTTTTATTTATTTTGCCTGCCACTGGGAAGGATAAGAGAAGATGAAAGAGAGAACGATGTTTTTTAAATAAGATCTCATAAAGAATTTAGGAAATTATTGCTGAAGCTTTAGAGGAAAAGTGTTTTCTAATGTAATTGCATTTCCTCCCAAAAAAATTGCCTAGTGTAGGTTGTGGAATATATTGGAGGTGTTTCCAGAGTGACTTCAGTGGACACTGCCTCTAATTTTTCTTACAAATTGCTCCTTAGAGTTATTGATGAAGAGCTCTCTTGAAGTATTAATTAATTTGGGTTTAGCAAGCTGCAGTTTCAGGTAGGGAGATGCTAAATCTGTATTATTGACAGCCAGTTTATTTAATGTCCTAGTATTTAACTGCTGGCTTCGCTAATCTAGTTATCCTGTACCATGAACCTTTTGTCTTTTTATTTCCTCCCACCTTTGGAGCCTATTTTAGAGCCATTTATTGTGCAAGTTCTCATCCACATTTGTGTTTTAATCCTGATCTTTGGAGCCTATTCTAGAGCCATTTATTGTGCAAGTTCCCATCCACATTTGTGTTTTAATCCTGATCTTTGGAGCCTATTTTAGAGCCATTTATTGTGTGAGTTCCTACAGTTCCCATCCACATTTGTATTTTACTTCTGATCTTTGGAGCCTATTCTAGAGCCATTTATTGTGCAAGTTCCCATCCACGTTTGTATTTTAATTCTGATCTTTGGAGCCTATTCTAGAGCCATTTATTGTGCAAGTTCCCATCCACATTTGTGTTTTAATCCTGATCTTTGGAGCCTATTTTAGAGCCATTTATTGTGCAAGTTCCCATCCACATTTGTGTTTTAATCCTGATCTTTGGAGCCTATTTTAGAGCCATTTATTGTGTGAGTTCCTACAGTTCCCATCCACATTTGTATTTTACTTCTGATCTTTGGAGCCTATTTTAGAGCCATTTATTGTGCAAGTTCCCATCCACATTTGTGTTTTAATTCTGCTCTGCTGTTGCTGCAGGCAGGGCCTGACGCTGGGTTTGGGTTTTCCTCGGATAACAGATATAAGAGCAGCAGTTCTTCTTTCCCTGATGCAGCAATTGATGCTCTTGTCCTGTTGATTTATGCCTGGCAGGAATTCCTGAATTATCCCTTGGGGAACTGGATGCTCTGAGGTCTTTTTGCACCAGGAAGATCAGCGGGATGCAGCAGGAGCAGGCAGGGAGTGGGAAGTGCAGGAAGCTGCAGTGTGGAGTCCCAGCAGGGCAGACGGGGACAGGAGATTCCTGTGCTGTTCCTGCCCGGCTCATGAACAGGATCCTGCTGGAAAACACCAGGGAGGCTGTGCAACAGGTACTGAGGGACAGAAAGGGAGATTTTTCCCTAAATTCTAGGAGAACCACCGGAGAAAAAAGCTGTGATATCAGGATCAAGTCAGGGAGACCTTACTGATGCCAGGCTCGGGCCTCTGAGAGAGGTTTTGGGTTGATATCCCAGGATTTATGCTTCTCATTTCTTAGACGCCACTGTAGAACTGTTGCTAGCAAATAATCATCATAAAATATTTCCTGGTGATAAAATCCTCATTTCTGTGGTTGAGCAAGGCTGGGATCATCAGTTACTGCAGTCCCCAAGAAGCCCTGGATCAGTTGAAGGAAAAAGCCTTTTTCTCTGGTTATGTTTGCATCAACTGTTTATCAAATTATTCTGCATATTATTTGTTGTGAAGTCTTTGTGACACCAGGATTAGAAGAATTCCAAAGGCGAAACCTCCCCGTGCTCCCAGCTTTCTTAGGCATTAGGTAATATTAATTAAAACAGTTCCAATAAAATCTTGCTGACCTCAGTCCCTGATTAAGAAGCATCTGTCTCATCTTCACCCAATTCAAAGCTCTTTTTTTGTCACCAGCCCAGTGATTTTTTCCCACCACAGGATGGATTTATGCCCCAGCTCCTCCTCTGAGCCCTGCACCTAAAAATAATACTTTAAAGTCAGTTCTGGTGTGGTAATTACTTCAGGCTTCCTGTCTTTTAAAATGATTTTGACATTTCAGCCATCTGCACTTTTAATTCTATTAACGTTAACCCACCTTCCAAATTTTGTGGAATTTTTGTTTCCTCTTTATTTGTCTTGCATTGTGGGAATACATTCCCTAAGGAAAGGAACTTTGTCTGCTCTTCTGCTTGGTTCTGTCTGTGGCTCCAAACAACAACATTTTTATACAGAGAAGTCAGGGAAAAGGGGGCAGAGAGGCCTAGGATGGGACTTTCTGGGGTTGATTTTGTAGCAATTCACTGTGTTTAGGGAGCCAGATGGAATCTGTGTCAATTAAATCAGATGAAACCATTGATATTTCATAAAAGCACAAACCCTGAGATTTGTGTAATGCTGTTAAATAAGCTTAAGATTTCACGGTGGATAAACTACCCCAGGAATCACTGAGTAGCACTGTTCATCTCACAGACAGAACTGCAGAATTTGGGTTGGATTCTGGCTCAGAGCTGCATGTTTGAACTAATTGCTCCAGAGTTTATTTGCCTCTTTAATTTATTTATGAAATTTATAAATATAATTTATAATCATAACCCCTCTGGTTGGTGTCTAAGGCCTTGCACACTCTGCCAGCATAGGAACAGTTATAGATGATGGAATTACGAGTATGAATTATTTTACCACTGCCTAAAAAGCCAGTTTTTGTCTTTAGCCAGTACCTCTATGTGTATTTTTATGGCTTGTTCTCAAAGTTGCCAGGCCAGACATTGCTCGTGGCATCAAACTCTCCTCCTCCAGGTGACAGAAGCTCAAATCCACGAGGCTTCAGCGTGTCCTGGCTGCCTGCAGAAGGAAGCAGAGCTGGCCAAGGTTGCCTTTCTCAAGCAAAAGAAGACTCTGCTGGAAGGTGATTTAATCCGAGAGAAACTGGAAGAACAGTTTTACTGCAGAGTAAGCAAATGTTAAAATTGTGGTAGAGATTTGACTCTTCTTCACTCTGTACCTAAAATTTGAGAATTTCAGTCTTAAGTGAGGCTTCACTTTCTCCCCCTTCTCCCCCTGCTTCCCTGCAAGGCCAGCTGCTTTTCCCTGTGCCTCCTTAGGGGGGAATCCTGCTTTATGGGCTGTGCTGTTGGACAGAGTTACTAAACAGAATCCTTTCAAATCCCCCACACCGTGTGGACGAGTGCTGCCTGCCTGGCTGGGTTTGAGGGACTGGGTGTGTGATCCAGGCCATGAGGAATGGCAGGAATACAAACCTGAGTAATTCCATGTGTCCTTTCTATTTCAGGACATGCTCACACTTCTAGGAGAAGCACTCAGAAGCTTTGGCAAACCTTCAGAGGATCCCAAGGACTTGTTGAAGGCAAAGGTTGAAGGGTCAGGAAATGGAAAGCCTGAAAGTAATCCTAACTGCAGTGGGTAAAGAACCGGGAGAGCCTCCTGTGGGCAGCCACCTCCAGAATTCCAGTGACTGTGGATCTGAGCTGCTCTGGCAGTGATGGATTGGGAGCTGGTTTAATATTCCTGCAGGTGGAAGCAGATCTGCCTGGGTGGGGTGTGAGTGAACCCTTTCTCCTTCCTCAATGCAAATGCTGCAATATATTGTAATCCATCTCCATAGGTTTTTCAAATTCCAGAAGCCAACAGTTTCCATTATTAATCTGGCAAGCCGTAAGTATTGTTTTTTTGTGGGATTGAAGGGCAGCTCCCAGCTGCTTCCATCCATAAGGAAAATAAATCATTCCGTTTTCCAGGGCAGGGAGGTGTAATTACTGCATTTCAGCTCAGTCTTTGCCCACTGTCTCATGGTAAATTGAAAGCGAGAGCCCCAGGTGGAGGACAAGAAGCCAAGTTAACTATAGAAAGCAGTAAAATGAAATGCAGTATTTATAGAAGGGAAATAATGAGGCTATAAGAGAAATTAATCAGCAGGACTGGGGATGCCAACGGGATGAGAAATGATAATAAATTAATCATGGAATCTATACAGGATAGGTGCCTAGGAGAGAAAAACCAACAGAGATTAAAACTGGAATAAGAACTGTAAGAAAACACTTTGGAATTTGTTGTGATTTTTCAAGATGACAAAGCCACTGTTGTTCAAAGACCGGACCTGGGGTTCAGTACACATCCAAATAAAATGGAATTACGCTGGGAATCTCTGAAATCATCCTCACTGTGGCCTCCAAAGCCTGGTGCTGCTCTGTGGGCAGCTCTGCAGCCCCTCTGTGATCAGAGCTGACAGTGAGGGCTCAGCCCTGTGCTCCAGCCACGGCCTCGTGGCCTTGCCTGAGTCCTGAAGGGACTGACTCTCCTCATTTCTGGGCATTCAGATCCAGTGGAAATCTTGGAGGAATATCCCTGTCTGTGAACCCACACTGCATTTTTGTGCCAAAGCAGAGAGGATTCACTCTCCCTGTTGCATTTCCTTCCCCCATTTTGGGACAAGAACGCTCCCTGTTGATACCAGGTTTGTATTTCCTACCCGTGTGCCTGTTCCCTCCTCGTGCTCTGGACTGTTTGTGAGAGTCCTTGAGGGCAGTTTGACCTCTTGTCCTCACTTCCTACAAACCAGTGGAAAAGCTGAAGGGAAATGCTGGGATATTAACAGAAATGTTAGCAAAGCTCTGCCTTCTGCTGCTTAAAAATCTGCTGTGAGTGATTTCCCTGGCAGCTGATCCTGAGTAGGTCAAGCCCCAGGTGGAAACCCAGCCCAGCCCTGAGTTATTCAGTGCTGGTTCTGGTTTCTTGCAAATGAAATAGTCCATCAGAAATATTCCCCTAAAAACATTCGCTTTTGAATTGTCCCTGCAGAGCACCTGGATAATGAATAAACTCTGCTTGTTCCTTCCTGTTGCTCTGCAATCCTTCGAAATGTTTAAATCCTTTAAATGTCCTGCCTTCCAGTCTCTGTATGGACACTCCACCTCTGTTCCTTAACTTTTGTTCTGCACTCCCTGGTTCTCTGAGCCTCTGGAAGTCTGCAGTCTGCAAACACCGGGAAAGGCCCCCAGAATTCCACGTGGAGCCTTGCAAGGGCTGTCAGGTGTACAAGAGGCGATCGGGAACTGAATCCTTTGAAAATGTCATTTTGTAGCACAGATTTCAGCCCTTACAGACCCACAAGAAGTGACTTCCTGGACTCTCCTTAAAAAAATAATCCATACATGTTGATACTTTTGCTTTCAGAACATAGAAGCTTTCTAGAGCTCCTGGAACATTTCTGCTGTCAAGCCTTTCTGTAAATCCTGAGCTGTGAGTTATTTGGGTTATGTGTCTGACAGTGTTTGTCTGTGGAGCAGCATCCTGCTCACACACAGTGCCTGCACAGCTCGTGTTTGTTTGCATAAATGCTACAAAGAGATCTCAGGTAACTCCTCAGGAAAATCAAAGCAGATTTTGCTGGTGGCTGTTGGATGTGTTTTCCTGCTGCTCACTACAGTTGTTTCACTCTTTTATCAGCGATGACTCTGAGATCCGAGTGTTTTTCTTTAGCAGCTCTTAGAGATAGGCAATGGAATGAATGATCCAAGTCCCTAAATAATTTATTTTCTAACCCTGCAGTTTTTTAGGCTGGAGATCCAAAACTCTGACTGGGAGGCTGTGGGATAGAGGGTGGATGATGTCTCCTCCTTTTTCCCCCTTCCAGGAGCTCCTCCCCCCAGCAGCAGATTTTTCTTTTGATCCAAAGAAACCCCAAAACTCTGATCAAGGAATATTGATTCATCTGCTGCCTGGTTTGTGCTTGCTGGGGCATAAAAGGAGCAGGGTGGCTCAAGAGGGATTCCTATGGAAAAGCAGCTGTGGCTGGGAAACAAATCAATCTGCCTCTTCAAAGTGCTCTGCAGCTTTGGCTTTGTGGCTTTCATGCCACCCAGAGCTGCATGATTGAATCTTCTGGATGATTGCTGACGTGGTGGAGGTCATTGCTCTGAACTCTGTGCTAACAGAGGTTTCTCCCATCTCCATTGGTTTGTGCTCTGTGTATGCTGATAACCACTTTGGGGATGTTGGGTTTTAGAACTGACCCTTTGGATAAACTTCTCTTCCTCAAATTATCATTAAAATCAGTTTCCAATGGACTGCAGCACTGTAACTTCCATTTGCTCTAGCTTTCTCTACAAAAAAATTACCCTGCATTCCGGGCTCCCTCCTTGCTTTGTCTCCTTTCCGTCCATCTCAGGCTGTGGGAATTTGTATCTCTGGGATAAACTTCCATGTCCATCCCAACAGGCTGCTAGCACAGCTCTGAGTGGGAATGAAGCTTTAGTGTCATGAGCTTCCCTGGACGTGAGCTGGGAACAAAGAGAAACATTCAGAAACGAGCTGTGCTGGTGGGAGGTGGCACTGGATGAGCTTCCAGGTCCCTCCCAGCCCAAACCATTCCGTGATTCTGGGATATTTGAGTTTGGATTTCCAGCTAGTGAGGAAGGAAATCTCTTGTGGTCCCACTGGTCCAGTGCAGGATCATAGAAGAGTTTGAGTTGGAAGAGACCTTCCAAAGGCCACCTAACCCACGGGCAGGGACACCTCCCGCTGTCCCAGGCTGCTCCAAGCCCCGTCCAGCCTGGCCTTGGGCACTGCCAGGGATCCAGGGGCAGCCACAGCTGCTCTGGGCACCCTGTGCCAGGGCCTGCCCACCCTCAGTGTAAAAACCTTTGTGTAAAAACCCTAAACCAACCCCCCTGCAGTTAAACCATTGTCCCCTGTCCTGAGGGCTGAGAGCTTTGCTCCATCTTCCTTGTAGGCCCCCTTCAAGTACAGGAATGTTTCCCTGGAGCCTTCTCTTCTCCAGCTGAACATTCCCAGCTCTCAGTTTTTCCTCATGGGAGAGGGGCTCCAGCCCTCAGAGCAGCTTTGTGGCCTCTTTCCATTAATCCTGAACCTTTTCTCTGAAATTACACTAAAATCTGAAATGCTCCAGGCTCCCCTGCGATCCCTCAGCGCCTCCTCAGAAATTCCCCTCGTGTGGTTGGTGTGTGGTAAGACTCGGGTATTTTTTTAGTTTTATTTTTTACCAGAGCCAGTTTGATGAGGTTCCAAGAAGAGAAGCTGAACCCATTTATTCATATTGGGAAGTTGACAAAAATGTTCAGCTGGTGGCACGGAGGACAGGGTTTTGCTGCTGGAAGGGCTCGTGTTCCCCTGTGGGACTGGAGCTGACCCAGCTCTCAGCAAACCCTGAACCGAGTGCAGTTCCCTCAAACCATCCACATACCCTCCAGCAAGAGCTGCAGTGCTCCCAGCTCTGTATTTTTCAAGCATTTTCAGACGTCCTTGCATTCCTCAAGCTGTAATTTTGTTACCAGTGGACGTGATTTTCAGAGAGTGACTTTTGGCTGTGGCCCTGAGGAAGGCACTGGGTGTGTGCAGATCAGCCCTGCCTGCCCCAGGGCTGCTGTGCTGAATCCACCGTCTTTAAATGATGGCAAAACAGATATTAATGCTATAAACACTACATTTGCATTGTTTTCATGCAACTAATTGTTCTTTTTTTTCCCCTCCACAACTGATTTTGAAGATCTTTGGCAGCACTGACAGCAGCAGGATGTGGATGGGAGATGAGGGGGAGTGGATTCCTTCTGTCAGGGTCCTCCATCTTCCAGATTACCTAAAGGATTGATCAGGGTGCTTAAAAAAAACCCAAAACCATTTTCCAGCTTCTGGGCATGGATATTCACTGCTTATTTATTCATTTCTTTATTCTGTAATAAAATAGTACTGTTCTCACAGACTAGGCTGTATGATCCATAAATACCCTTGTAAAATAGATTTGTAGCCTGTAACAGAATCATTTCGAATATTCTGTGAAAATTCTTTTCTTTTTTTTTTTTTGTTGATAGCACTTTCAGAACATTTACATCCTTCATCCTGACATTTGGAAAGAGAACATTTTTTGCCTACAGAGGTGACTTTACAGCATCATCACAGTATTATAGCTTGTTTAAAAATACATACAGCAGTACTGGTAATTGCAAGCAAGCTGTATACTTGAGCAGGGGGCTGGTGGCAACTTCACAGGGTTTCTACTTTATAAAACAATGACATTTATTAATATTACATCCACCACTTGGTTAGAAAAGATTACTTAGATACGCTACTCACAATAAATCTGTCATTTCTCTGTGACATCACAGGACAGGCTATGAAAATAGAAACACGCCGTGGTATGGGTGGTTTAAAAAGGATTCGAATTTAAAAAAAGGGTTTCAGGCTGGCTGTTCCCCACGGGAATTTGAGCTCCATGAGCACTGGATGTCCTCAATCCACTCGTGGTGGGAATGCCACGAGCACCTCTCAGCACTGAGAGTTGTGTGAAGGAAACATTGAAATGCCAGGCTTGGCCCCGCGAGGAGCTGTTGCTGGAGACACGGGCGGCTCTTCAGGAACAGCCTTGGCAGCACCATCTGCGAGCTCCTTCACTCCTGAGTCCAAGTGGGTTTCAACACCTTCAGCCCCTGATCGGATCAGTGCAGCACAACTCCCCTGGTTTGGATCGGCTGAGCTGGTTGGTGCCACCCCAAATCTGCCTCTTTACCTTCCAGTGGGTTTTCGAAAGAGTGAAAGCAACAGATTTCAATTTACTGGTTCAGTAACACGCAGAAAATCGTGGTGAGGGTTGGAAAGGACCTAGAAACTCATCCCATCCCACCCCTGCCATGGCAGGGACACCTTCCACCATCCCAGGGTGCTCCAAGCCCCATCCAGCCTGGCCTTGGATGTTTCCAAGAGGATTAAAATGACAGAAGAGATTAAAAATACATCATTGCATTGGTTTTACTTTGCACAAATGAGACTAAATGTATAAATATACATATATATGCATAATAAAGCTGTAGGAAATCTCCAAACTGCTAACAACTCTTAGAAATGAGATAAAACAAGGATGTATTTGCTTGGAAATTTCATAGTTGCAGTCCTTTCGTGATTTTCATTTCCAGGTAATTCAAGAGTACTTCATGGTGGATCCTGGTTATCTTTTTTTATGAAACAAGTCCCGGTGTGCTTTGGCAAACGCTCTTTTCTTGGTCTCTCTGATACTCCTCTTGTGCTTTCTGCAGTCTTTTCCCTCTGAGTTTCCACTTGTGAAAGCAGTAGGTGATGAGGGATGTCATTATCAGGGAGAAAATGATGACCAGCACGATGATCAGGGCGATGGTGGACGAGAGGGACCCCTCCAGCTGCTCGCTCTCCGTGTCCCTGGTGGAGTTCAGCTCAGCAAAGTTCTCGTAGTCTGCTGAGGCCAAAAGTGCAGCTCCAGGAGCCTCCTTGAACTTGGGCCTCATTGGGACGCAGGAGCTGTTCTCAAAATCCCCGGAGAAGCAGAGCTAGGGCTCCCTCGTCACCTGGGGCATCCAGGAGCCGGTTTTCCCCTCGGGTTCTGCAGGCATGGGGGAGCCTCAGGAGTGGGGTTTGAAGCCAGGGAGCGCAGGAAGAGCCGCCTGTGGCACCACGTTTCCAGCACAGCTCACCTTTATCCCAGGTGCTGAGGTCAGGAAGGTGTTGCCTTCTTCATCAAGGGGCAGGGAAGGCTCAGCCAGCTGCCAGTTTGGGATTCCTGGTTTTCTGCAAGAGAAAATTGGAGAAAATCCAGTCAATTTTCCAGTGGTGGCGGAGTTTGTGCCGGGGCTGAAAGCACAACAAGCACTTCAACAAGTGTAACTTTCTCTCTTCAGAACCGTCTCAGTGAAAGACATTTTTTTCTTTCCCAAAATATTCCCAGAAGAGAGTGAAATCCAAGGCCTGGTTTGTGACCTGGGGCAGGCTTGGTTTTGGTAACATCACCCAACATCAACAAAACCAGCTGCCAACAGGAGCTCTCATGTGAAGAAGAGGTTTCATTTCCCCTCTTTGCTCTGGGACTGGGCTTCTCTGGAGTGGGTTTGAATTGGGGGTTTTAGTCCTAATTATACTGGAACTGAGGAGGTGTTCTCACTGATGGCAAATCTGGGATCTGGAGAAAGGGCCCGGGTGCAAATCCACCCTGGATTATTTGAGAGGTGAGCTCCCCTACAGGCACTGAGCTGTAAACTGGAATTTAACCCCCCACCCTTTCACAATTCTGATGGAATTTCAAAGACTTTTAAGTCATTTGCCTTTGACAGGTGCTGTGTGTGACAAATCCTAAAAAATTCACTCATCTGCGCAGTTCTGAAGTCCAAAGCTGCTCTGCCCTTCCCTCCCCTGATCCAAATCCCACTTTGGAGTTAAACCTGAGGAACAAAGCTGCTCTGCTCTTGATTCCTGCTTCCAATCCAGCCAGGAGGCTTTGCCCCGGGGTATTTTCCTTTGAGGAGCTGTAAATACGTTCAGGGCTATTTATTTCAAATCACAGCCTGCTCCAAACCCCCTCCACCCTCCTCCCAAATGCTTGGAGGCCAAAGTTAAGTTTGAGAGATCTTGGAGCATCGTTGTTCGGAGATGCTCTGTTTGATAGGATGCAGTTCATCCTCTTTATAGAAATAAAGTTCATCCCACTCAGGCTCACAGAGGGCTGAGGGTCTCTGTTCCTAATTAACAGCACGTTCTGATTAGTAACAAGCAGTGTTTATATAGCTCAGCATTCTGTTGATGCTAAAAGATGTAAATAACAGTTCCTGCCAGTTTGGAACAATATGTTCAGGGAGCCAGAGAGAAATGGGGATTTTCAAGGAAGTTTAGAACTCCGATTTTGCTGCAGTTGAGGGAGAGCTGATTGAAGGCTCATTCCACATCAGGGACCCAGTGCAACGTGGCCCATCTATGATGAATGTCTACAAGTGGCACTGCTGGCAAGCCATGCATCAGGGGGGGATGGCAACAGAATATTTTAGTGCTCCTTGGCCGTGTATTCAACATTTTTCACAAGCAGCCTAAAGAAAGAAACTGCAATAAAAGCACTTGAGAAGCTGAGAAATGCTCTCTGATTTATGGAGCAGCCGAGTGTCCACCTCCCACGGCGAAGTCCAGGAGCGGGGAATGTCTCAGCACTGAGAGAAATCTGATCCTGTCATACTTACCTTAACCTGGATCTCATCTCATCTGTGTCCACAGCTCTCAGACTCCTGTGGGGAGAAGGAAACAAAAGATACAAAGTGAGAGTGCAGCTGGTTCTGTGCTGCTCCAGGAAGGTGCAGGGCTGTTGTTTGCAACTCCCCCATCAGCTCAGGGAGGTGGAATTTCAAAACCGAACCAGGAATGCTTTAAAATCTTAAACCTGCAAAGCTCTGCTTGTGCTTCAGCTGCATTTTGGGGAAGGAAACCGCTTTTATGGGCAAATCCCTTCAGAACAACCTCCGAGGGTTCTGTTGGTGGCTCTGCTGTGAGCCCTGGAGTGACTGTGAGCAAACCCAGGGGTACCACGGCAGTGCCACCGCTGCTTCACCCGCGGGGACCACGGCAGTGCCACCGCTGCTTCACCCGTGGGTACCACGGCAGTGCCACCGCTGCTTCACCCACAGGGACCACGGCAGTGCCACCGCTGCTTCACCCAGGGGGACCACGGCAGTGCCACCGCTGCTTCACCCGCGGGGACCACGGCAGTGCCACCGCTGCTTCACCCAGGGGTACCACGGCAGTGCCACCGCTGCTTCACCCAGGGGTACCACGGCAGTGCCACCGCTGCTTCACCCGTGGGGACCACGGCAGTGCCACCGCTGCTTCCCGAGCGCAAGGAACGCTCCTCGCTGCTGCTCGGGGGTGCATGAGGGAACCAGACTGGAGAGCAAAGCCGGAGAGAAACCTCCAAAGCTGCCAGGCCTGGCTGGAGGCCCCGGCTGGCTCTGCCCGGGCAGGAGCAGTGCCAGGGGAGCTGCCAGCGAGCAGCTCCTGCCCGGGAAGCAGCGCGGGGGGCTGCGGTGGGAGCGGCGGTGGCAGAAGGGCTCTGGGGCGAAGGAGCTGCTCCCGACCCAGCTCCAGCACGGGCAGGCAGCAGGCAGGGCCAGCAGCGGTGGCCGTGCTCCAGAGGGGCCTCTCCGGCCTGGAGAAGCGGAGAGGAGCCTGGTGAGGTTCCTGCCTTGGAACGATCACGCACAGCTCCCGTCCCGTCCGCTGGAATCTCGCTGGCAACACACGCCGCCCCGATTTTCACAGTTCTTCGATGTTTTTAATGCTGTAGACAGAGTTCTCACGCACGTCCTGTAAACACAGCCACGTTCTGCTGACCGTGTCCTTTTGTTTTGATTCTTTCTCCTACGGCGGAGAAGTTTGATGGATTTTTCCTTTGACCAGTGTGACTGAGGGGTGGTAATTTCACCCTCCAATCCACGGTGGTTTCTAAGAATGGATAAATAAACGAGTGCGGCTCCTTTCTGGGCCCTGGGCATCCTGATCCTGACAGAGCTGAGTCTGCGTGTGTTCTTTTCATGTCCAAGTGCGACAAACACAAGCCCAGGGGGACCCTGTCCATTAAAATCCCCCAAAGCTCTTCCTTGCCCATGCTTTAATTGCACTCCAGCAGCAGAGAACAAATAAAGCTGATGTTGTTTGCTTGGGTTTGTGTGAGTTATGGGTCTTCAGTGGCTCCGGCCTGAGCACTGCAAACATTCCAATCAGGAGCTCAGGTCTGGGCACATTTAATGCCCATTAAAATATATTAGAAAGATTCAAGCACTGACAAAAATAATGAGGTTTTTTAAATCCGGAAATCTGTGAGAATAAACTTCTTGTGCAAGCACGTTAGAATATCCAGAAGTTGAATTCATTTTTAAAGCTTTTAATGAAATAATAATCTTTTACTCTGGTACTTATGTAAGCTCAGGCTCTTGGTGGAGCACGTGCTTGCCTTGGGATGGACTTTCCTACCCTGGCTCATGTTCCTTTGTCTTTTTTGGCAAGTTATAAAGTGCAGTACAACTCAGTACAAGATGGGGAGGACAAAATCTGCTCCTTGATGTGTAATATCCTCAGGACAGGCACCGTCTTCCCTTTGTTCTCCAAGTTTGACCTCTGAGAACCTCAGAGAGACATAGATTTTTGAGGTTTTTTTATAGTTTTCGAGGGTGGAAAGTAAGAGAGGGTTGGATGCAATTTATATGAGAGGAACAAAGCAAATGACAGAAAAAAACCCAAAGCATCTCAAGATTAATTCAGGTTATTGGCATCTGCCAAATGCTGAATTACTGAAGAGAGATAAGAATGCTCATCAACAGCTTTTTGATTTCCCTGAGAGTCCTCCCTTTTATGAGGGCAAACGTTGCCAGACGTGGTGAGAATGATGTTATCAGCGTTACATTCAAGAGAGAAATGATGATTTGCACTGTATTCCTAAAAAAATACATAAATATAAAAGTCAAAATACCGTGTGGAAAATCAGATTTCAATTTTATTGGATATGGTTCGGGGCTTTTATATTGCTAGGATAACTGGGTTTTTATTTCAGTCAGAGTTCAGGGAATGTCTGGAATCTCTGGCTCTGCGGGAAGGATGAAGGGCAGGAATCCCACCGGAGCTGCTGCGGCTCCCTTGTTCCGAGGGGGAGCTGATTGCACATCCCTGACCCTGGGGATGGCTCCACTTCCTGCCGGGGTTGGGAAAGAACGGCTGATGAGGACACAAACCCAGCAGCAGGGAGGAAAAGGAAGGGCCCTGCTCTCAAAGGAGCACAAAACCAGCTTTCCAAAGGAAAGGCGGCTGCCCTGAAATACAAACCTGCTCCTTGTGAGCTGGTAGAAAAAAAGCTTTGATTCCTCCTCCAGGAGGGGGAGAACCTTGGATTCTGTCTTTGTGTTCTCATGCCCTCGTCCCTCCATTCACCCAGCATTTCCCACTGTTGAATTACTCCCTGCATTCATGTAACCCTAAACATATATTGATTTTTTCAACAGAATTTCAGGCTTGCTTTCCTTTTGCCTTCAGCTCCCTCGTAAATCTCCCCGCTGCCTTTCAAAGTGCCTCTTCCATTTTAATTGCATTAGGGAAGAATGCAGCTCCTCTCTCTCAATTTGCATCTTTTTGATGTGAAAACATTGGTGTGAAAGGTGTCCCTCATGCTCAGACCTGATATGGAAATGGCTCTTTCTCCTCCTCCTCCAGAGCTGGGCAGCGAGACATCAACTCCAACACTTGTGCTGCAGATAAAAGGCACAGTGGGAGTGGGAGCAGCGGAAGGGGGACAAGGAGGAGGAAAGGAGAGGAGGAAGGAATGGGAGAAGGCTTTGAAAAACACACAGTGAGATGTTTGAGCCTTGCTGCATCTTCCATAAACTCATCTAAGAACAAAGGACCAGGATTTAAGAGTATTTCAAGTAATCCATAAATATATATGTATTTATTTTCGGATGCTTGAAGAGCTTCTGGAAATCTCAAGTCTCCTGAGTGCTGCTCAGTTTCATTCCTGGGAGGCTCTGCACCCTTTGGGGTGTTTGTTGTTCCCATACACTTTATCTGTAGTGTCACCAGGTCTGCAGGTGTTAAACACCACAGATTTACCTGCAAAGTCCTCACATTGAACCCCCTCATGCCTTTTTCTCCTGTATTGTTAAACTCTGGAGAGGGAACAGGATCTGTATTCAATTTTTCCATGTGGTCACCCCTAGAAACGACATTTGCATAAACCCCTCGTGACTGCACCCAGAGCTAGAACTGGCACCTTAGAGGAAGGCTGGAGCAAGCCAATTAATCCTTTAATTAAGTGTACAAAACTCTAGCCCTGCTTTTATCCCAGTGAACAAGAAACCTTTGCTCTCAGCTGTCGTTCAGCGTGTTCTGTCTTCGTTATTCCTGAAGTTGTCTTGGGCAAGAAGGGAAAAAGGCTGGGAGTTCTGGGATCACTCATTGCAGCCCTGGCCACATCCATGAGCCAAGTGGGAAGTTGTGTTCCTACAAAAGGATGGGTATCTGGTGGGATCCTGATTCTGCTGGGAGCTTGGATAACTCTGAGGGATGGTTTGTGCACGACAAAACCAGGAAATTGTAGAGCAGAACCTGATCCCATCTTCCCTCTGCCTCGAAGATCCCGAGCAAAACCATCCTGTGCCACTGCTCGGGACATTTTTGGGGTCCAGAGGAGCTGCTGTGGGCAGGGCTGTGCTCAGCAGGGCCATAAATGCAAGGTGCTGCTTTCCTGGGCATTCTGTTCGCCGAGGAGCTAATTCTGGTTTTAATTTTAATTTTAATTGAGCAGTCCCTGAAGTGCAGATTGATTGAAGCCACAGCCGTGTCTGGCTTCAGGCTCTCTCCAAAGCTGATTTTCATCCCGCTGCTTTTATTGGTGACCTCTGCTAGTTTAATGTGTTAATTTAGCCCAAGTGTGATTTGATAAACAGCAGCAGCTTTTGAGGTGTGATCCCAGCCTCCCTGGCACCGCCTGTTTGGGCAAATCCGAGCTTTGCTCTGTGCAAAGCCCAAATCCTTCTGGAATGGTTCCTGTTCCCAGGAACAAACTGCACCTAGGCCGTGCACAGACTGAGCACTTGGTGGATCCCCTCCCTCAGCCAGGCACTGAAAGGGACCTGTGGTGGGTATTTTAGCCTTCTAGTCCAGGAAATGTGAGGAAAGTTTATTATCCTGAGCACTGGAATCCTTGGATGCCATTTTTAGGGGAGCTTTAAATCTCCCTGAAATGGTCCCCGGGGCTGTGAGGATGAGGCTTGTCCAAGCTGGCACAAACCTGTGAGGGGGAGACATTGGGGCTTATTCCTTTCACAGGAGGAATAATAATAACAATAACAATAACAATAACAATAACAATAATAATAATAAATAATAAATAATAACAATAACAATAACAACAACAACAACAATAATAATAACAATCATAGTTTCTACCTAGGGAAAGCTGTGGATTTTTTGGAGAACAGTGCTGAATGCAGGTGCTGTTCTCTGAGCACTTTCCTTCCTGGTGTTCCCTTCCAAAGAGGCTTCACTGCCTCTGGAAAGCTCAGGTTGAGGTTGTTTTTCTCAAAGCAGCACCACTGGTGCTGTTTTGGGAGGGTGGATTTTCCTGAAGAGCCTCTCCTGCCACAGGAGCAGGCTCCCAGCAGCAGCTGAGGAGAACACCCTGCAAAACGGGGATTCTTTGTCCCTTGGAAATGATATTTTGTGGTTCACTCATTGCTGATTTAGTTCAGACTCATTTTTTATGCTGCTCTTCCCCTCCAAAATCAGGGCCAGTTCCATCCTGTGCTCACAGAGGCAGCCTGGGAGTTTTCCCTTCGTCCACATTTTAGATGTTATTCTGTGAAAACACAAACCCTGGACTGAGCAGCCTCCAAACTTACACTGAGCTTAAATTGCTCAGTGATTTTTTTTCCCCCATTTGCTGTTTTTAGGCTCAGTTTGCCCCAAAGTGACAGGATTTTTGGAGCCAGGACAAGCAGTGCAGGTACAGGTGGACGATTTATTGTTGAGTTAGAGGGGAAATGAAAACTGAGAGCTGTTGAGAGCTGAATTCAAATGAAAACCCCAAACCTAAGAACCCTCATTAAATATAATTTTAAGCCAATCAATGGCCTTTTTGTTAAATCCCCATTTTGTGTGCAGGTGAAGGAGGGTTCTAATTCCGGCCTAATTGTGAAGGGATGAACAAATCAGATCTGGTTTCGTGTCCCCCTCCCTATTTAATCTGTCCTTTCCCATCTTCTCCTGCCCTACCACGAGCAAGGAAAGCCATTCCAGCTGGGACACTGCAGCCTTTCCCTTGGATCTAAAATCTGCCAAGATTGAAACTCTTGCAGGGATAGATTTATTATTAATTTTTTTTTAATATTGCAAAGAGCAAAAGATTGTTTGAACATTCCGGTTTTCATCCATCTCCTTCCAGAAGAAAACTCCCCTGCTCCTGATGAACAGGCCCAGCCTAGGACTGCAATAATTCACTGCTCAGGGAATTTCAGCTTTAAATTGTGCAGGAAAATAAAAAGTTAAAGGGTGGGAGGGAGCAGGGGCTGGGAGGGGGAGTGATGAGTGTCAGTTTAGAGGCAGCTACTTTGTTCATTTCTGCAAGAAAATCGCGGCTTTTTTTTTCCCCACAGCACAGACTGGGAATAGTTTCTGTGGGATTTGGGAGCTGCAGGTGAGCAGGAGCACCCAGCCCTCCTCCCCACCGCCCTCCTCTCCCCACCGGCAGCCCAGGGAGCTCAACTGGTGCGCAGTGAGCTGCTCCCAGCGCCGGGGCTGAAGGAGGGGATGAAGGCTGGGAGCATTCGGTGCTCACAGCGCTGACTTTCCTCTGAGCTTCCCATCCCGTTCCGAACGGGAAAAGTGCTGTGGGATCAGCGGGCGTGCTGGGGATGGAGGGGCCGCGGGCACCGCGAGGGCTTCAGCTGCAGGCGGCAGCGGGACAAGCCTGGGGTGCAGGTGCGGGAAGGGCCGGGGATCCCTGGAGCCCCGGGATGCAGAGGAGGGATGGAGAGGAGGGCCAGGAGTGTCCCAGGGGTGCCCGGCACAGCTTCGCTGGGAGCAGGGGGATGCAGCTGCTCGGGAATGGCGGGGTGGGGATGCTCTGGCACCCGGGGCAAGAGGGTCCCCCCCGCAGGAGGGGCACACCCGAGGGCAGGAC
>VXBT01008210.1:18744-33364 GCA_013400235.1 Oriolus oriolus | reverse complement strand
GCCGCTGCACAGCGGCCGTGCCGGGAAGCGGCTCCGGGAGCGCATCGCTCCGGGAAGGGGCGCACAGCGGGAAGGGGCACCGCGCCCCGGGCTGGGGCTGGGGCTGGGGCTGGGGCTGGGGCTGGCTCCGTCTCAGAGCTGCCCCCTCCCTCCCTCCGTCCGTCCGTCCGTCCGTCCGTCCCTCCCGCGCTCGCACCGAGGAGCCGCCGCAGCACTCACCCGCTCCGGCCGCCTCCTGGCCGCTCTCCGGGGCCGGTCGGGGCCGGCAGCCCGGGCAGGGAGCCCCGAGCCCGGCCCGGGGCCCGCGGCGGTGCCGCAGCTGCAGCGAGGGTGGGAGCGCTGCACACCCCCTCGGCAGCACCATCTGAGCCCAGCCGAATTTGTCAACTTTATTTAGGGGGAAGAATGGATCACATGGGGGAGCTTCACCCAGCTGGGAGGAGCGTGGCGGTGCAGAATCAGGTCACCGGCAGAAAAGGCGAGTTAGTCACGGCCAGCAGCAGCGATAGTGAGAGCACAGCCAGGCAGCCAGAGCAGCCCGAGACAAAGGCAGCGGCGCTGATGGGAATTCAGCGCTGATTTCCTCCCTTATCTGTGCCATTAAGCGGGCTCATCCCGCGCTCCTTTTATCAGGCGAGTTTTCCCAATCAAGTAAGAAATAGACTGGGATGTGAAAGGAACGTGTTCAGCTCCCGAGTGCTTTTGAGCGCATTCGTCCTGTGGAGATTTCTACAGCCTTTCCCTTTTCCATTCCGGGCTCTGTCCTGCTGTGCTGTATTGATTCAGCCCCGAGAAATGGATGCTACAGCCCCATTCCAAAGCATCCACGTCCAACAGCCCAGGTGGAATGCCTGCCTCTGTCTCCAATCTTTCCTTTGCATCTCCTGCTCAGACAAAGCCTGGAGGCTGCTGCCTGATCCCTGTTGTCCCCCTGGCTGAGGAATCCGTGTGGAATTGGGTTCCTACAGCACCTTTTCCTGCCTCTTTCCAATTCCTTAATGGCTGGGGAAGCTCCCGAGCACAGGTGACACAAAAAAACCACCCAGGGTCCGTGTGACTTTTAATAGCGTTGTTTATTTAATCACCACAGGTTCCAAAAAAGCTGCCATGGGTTTGGGTTACTCGGAGGCCAGGATTCGAGCGTGGATTCCGAAGTGTGGATCCCTAAATACACACATTTCTTGTGAAGGAGTGGGCCTGACTTTTATAGGTGCTAAGCAACTGTTCTTGTGCATTTCCATCTGCGCTGAAGTCACATCCCACCCTCTCCACCTTCCTCATGTCCACACTCGGAGACAGAAATGAGCTTTGGAAAGTGGGCTGACTCCTTCCTCTGCTGCCAGGAGCGTTCTGCCCCAAGGAAACTCCATCCTGCCCCACAGAAGCTCCATCCCGAAGCAGGACACCTGATGGAAAGGCGCTGGGAAGCAGGGGGATTGCCCCAAGGAGAGCTGATGTGGCCAGGGAGGATGGAAACCCAGGGGAGGGTGTCTGCTGCAGCCAAAACCCGCCCGAGCAGCCACGGAACAAGTGGCAGCTGCCTACAGAGGGACTTCCCTCCCCTCAGCTTGCAGAAAATCACCCAGCCTTGGCACCTAAAAGCTGCAACAGTCAAAATGTTGATTCTTGGCAACTTCTTAATGAAGCCTCTGGATTAGAGAGGATGTAAGCGAGGATTTCACACCAGGAAAACAAGCTCACGTCGGAGTGCTCCGAGAGGCAAGGCTGAGTCCCTCGGGGCGCAGAGCGGTCCCGGGTGGAGCAGAACTTCCCTTCCCTCGCTTTCCTCTCCCCAGGAAAGGGGGAAGAGCTGGGCCTGTCCCAGGCTCCTGCTTCCCGTGGCTCCCAGAGGATCCAGGGAGTGCAGCTGCTCCCGCTGCAGGGAGAACTCAGCCCCAGTTGGGTCTTTTTTAGGGTGAATCAGTGAGTGCAGGGAAGGCTCTGTGACGATCTCTGCACTGCCAGGTGGGAACAAACCGGACAAAGCCCCCGTTGCCCCTGATTTATATTTCATCCCCAGGTTCTTTCTTCCTTGCTGGCTGAAGTTTTCTGTCTCCTGCATCTCACAAAACTTTCCTTCTATATTTTTATACCCTGCTGCTTGCTGAAGTGTCTGATGTCAACTGAAGAAGAAATCTATATATAATGTGTGTGTCTGAATGCATATTTATATAAATGCATCCATATCCATAAGCAAAGACCCGGGAATGCAAATTCCTCCCCGTCTGCATTGGTGCAAGGGGAGTTTTTCCTCTGGTTTTATTCCATTCCACTCTCCCCAGCACTTTGCCAGTGAGCTGAGCCCACAAAGAACGACTGAAAAGATCCCAATGTATTTTTATGCCACATTTAAGCTTTTCTTCAAATGCTCGCTCCTAATCCACCCTGACTAATCCCCTGGCGTTCCTCACACGTCAGATTCGCCACTTCCTCAACCTCCTCCATTTCAAGGCTTGCAACAGGTCGGGAATTGCATCAATAATTCGGGGATTGTGGCTCTCAGGGGGCTGTGACCAGTGTCGATACGGCACAGCACTGTCTCCTCCAGGAAAACTCGCAGTTCCCAGGAAATCGGTGCTTCAGGAAATACCTGATTTCAGTAAGACTTTAGGAAGGAATTCCTGGCTGTGAGGCCCTGGAATAGAATTCCCAGAGAAGCCCCTGGATGCCTGGAAGTGTCCAAGGCCGGGCTGGAGCACCCTGGGATGGTGGGAGGTGTCCCTGGATGCAGGTGGGTGACACAGGGAGATCATTCCCAGGGAAATGGGGTTTTTCCCATGTCCACGCTGTTGTCAGGGTGCTCTCCTCACACAGGTTCATCACCTTTAGAGGGTCCCCATCTCCCCTTGGAGCAGAGAATAAGGAATGTGGCTTTTCCTAATCCCAGCCGAGCAGGGAGGCACTAAAACCAGAATTAATAAAAGCAAAGTTTCCCATCAACGCCAGGCCATCAAATTCCTCCTCACTGGATAAAGTTATAAATACTGACTGCAGGGGGAGAGCAAAATTTAGAGGCAAACGGAGCGAAATGAAAGCTCGTCGTGCAGGAAGTCTGTGTGGGGTTGTTCTTCCCTTCCATCCTAAGCGGAAGGTTTGGCTTTATCAGGAGAGACAAAATTGACTTAATAAAAAAATCAGTGAAGAGCCTGTCCCTGGGCGAGCTTGTGAAGCACAACCGGCTTCGCCAGCAGCGCTGATCCGTCAGTCTCGCTGATTTTAATTGCATCCAGCCCAATGTGGATGAGATGGATGAGATGTGGAATGAGGTCTGAGATTTCCGAGGCATTGCTGGAATCCCCAGGCTGCTCCCCTGTCTCTGAGCTGGCTCCTGGGGAGGACTGACAGCTCCTGAATTCCTCCTTCCAGGAAGGAGGCAGGCGAGGGGGGTGTGGTAGCAGCACAGAAAAGACATAAACCTGAGGGAGGAAGTCAGAAATTCCGAATTAATCTGCATTTGGGAGAGGCAGGAGCAATCCAGAGGGATTGAAGGACATTACAGAAATAGTGATGGGCAGAAATGCTGCTGTGCAGGGCAGGAATTCCCCCATGGAGCTCCTTGCTGCTGGCCTGCGCTGAGGCTGGGAGCCTTGCAGGGTTTCTGGGAAGGTGCCGGTGTCCCTGCGGGAACCGGAGCACCCAGAACCACCAGCAGCGGCTTTGGCTGTGGCCTGGGGCTGCAGCTCAGCACATGGAAAGGGGAAATTCCCTCTCGGGGCAGATTCCCTGGGTGCCCTCGTGTTGGGGTCAGGGCAGAGCCCTGAGAGCCCCGTGGGGCTGAGCAGAGGCAAAGCAGCGGCACTGGGGGTCAGCATGAACGTGGGCAGCGCGTGTCGGGCTGCAGGGAACAGGGCTGGCAAACGGGAACTTGGGGGGTTTCGTTATTTACTTCAAAATAAAAGAGGTTTTCATCCATCCCTTTAGTTAGGGAGATTGTTGTCTGAGGGTCCTTCTGCTGTGTTTATTCAGAGTGTAAATGAAAAGTGACTCTGTTCTCTAAATCTCCTTTTTCAGAGTGGTTTTGGGATGGGAAGCGACACGGAGGAATTCCACCCGAACGTGTCGGGATGCGGATCCAGCACTTTGCAGGGAAAGCTCCAGCAAACAAAAGTTAATGGTTCAAAAAAAACTCCTGTCAAAATGCCACTCCTCGGGAGGCTGCTGTGCCACCCTTCTGGTTTGAGATCCGTGAGCAGCTAAGGAAGGCTCCATCCTGGCAGAGCAGCTGGGACTGCACATGCAGAGATCACGGCCAGCATCTGCTGAGCATCCCCAATAAATCATCTCCAAATCCACCTCTGCACCCCAAACCAGCCCAGCTGAGCAGCCCCGGTGCTCCCTGTGCCTCCCAGCGCGGGAGGAACAAGGCCTGGAGCAGTTTAAAGTCCTGCCTCCTCCTGCCCCTCTCTAAATTAACTGCCCTGACACTAATTGGCATCTCCTCAGTGCCTGCAGCTGCTTCCAAGGAGCTCCAAACAAATTCAAGGTGGGGAGAGGCTCATGGGCAGCTGGAGCCTGGGGATGGAGGAGCAAAGCACGGAGCTGGAAAAAAACGGAGTGCAAACAGCTCCTGGTGCCTCTGGAAGGAGAGAATGGAACTGTGGGGAGAATTAAAGCGTGGAGAGAGCAGCCCTGCCATATCCTGGGTATTTAAAGAGAGGGAGGTGATGCTGTTTGGATTTCACAGAGGGAAACGGTGGGAAAAGGCTGGGATTGGCTTGGGAGGTTTAAGAAGTTCCAGCCCGAAGCTGAGACAGAACCAGGTGGGGTGGACCTGTCCCTCCTGGGGCTGAGCAGAGGCAGAAAAACTCAATCCTGCTTTTCCTTTCCCGGCAGGAAAGGCGCAGCCCCACGCGGGGAGCTGGGATTTGGCCTTTCCAGAGGGGCAGCTGAGCCTGGGCAGAGCCGTCCTCAGAGCTCCCTTCCCCTTCCCCTTCCCCTGGAAGCCATCTCAGAAGCCCGCGTGGCTTCTCCTCGCCTGCCTTCTCCTTGTCCTGCTCCTCGTCTCGGCTCCCTCTAGTGTTCCCAGGCAGCCGCTGGCTCTCCTGATGCAGTTCCGAGGTTTGGATTAATTTTCCCTGCGTTTCCCACGGGGTGGGAATGCCATCAGCCTGCCTGGCCCCCTTTGGAGAGGAACCAGTGCAGGATCCACTTCCCCTCCTCGTGTCGCCCTTGTGTCGGCACCTGAGGCCAGCTCCGCGTCCACCTGACTTCCAAACCCCACACTTTCCCCTGTTTGATGTTTTCCAAGACATTAACTCATTCTCAGCTTGTGGTTTGGGGATTTCTTTTCCAAGAGTTAAAGCTCCTTTCGAATTCAAGGAGCTGGAAGTTCAGGAGGATGTGAGACCTGGGATCAGAGCCCCCATTCCAACAGCATCCATTGCACCTCAGCGTCGTGCTCGAGTTCACTTTAGGCTCAGCCTAAGTTTGATTAAGTCTACCAAAGCTTTTGTGGCCACGAGATGTTGCCTGGAAATCAGAACATGCAAAAGGGGACTGGAGATCCACGTTGGAATCACAGGATCGCTGCTGGAGAAGGAATGTGGAATTCAAAACGCCTCACAAAGAGATTGTTTGCAGAGTTTTGACTGAAATCGAACTGTTTAACGAGCTCCAAGCTGTGTGTTTTACAACACAAACATTCCGTTTGCAGGAGAATATCTGGAAAAGGCTTTTGGGATCGTCAAGTCCAACCCTCAGCCAGCAGCGCCAGCACTCTCACCTCCAACCCCCGGCCTCCAGCGCCACATCCACGTTTTCTGAAGCCTTGCAGGGACAGTGACTCCCCCCCTGCCCTGGGCTCGGTCATCCAGGGCCAAGGATCCCTCTGCTCCTGCAGGAAGAGGGAAGTGGAAGAGTTTCCCTCGCAGATGGGACGGGAACGTGTTCCACAGGCTCCAGGAGTGGGTGAGTGACAGCTGAAGGCTGAGCCGTGGTGAGCAGCACAGCTAATTACCACCTTCCCCCACCGCTCTAATTACCACCTTCCCCCAGTGCTCTAATTAGCGCCTCCCTCGCCTCGCCCTTCCACCCAGCCACTTCCCCGAGTCTGTTTTTAGGGTTTTTGTCAGCCAGCATTCCAGCTTTGCCCTCTCTGTGCCCATCCTGCCCGGAGCTGGGCCCCACAGGGTGGAAAACGCTGTGGTTCCAGCGGGATTTGGGAATCTGGATCCCCCCCACGCTGTGCCCTCGGCCTGGTGCCCCCCAGCACAGGGAAATGGGGCAGGGGATGTAATCCCACACCTCATCCTAAAGGTTTCTCTCCAGGAACGCCGGGGCCTCCCAGCTCAGCGGAGCATTCCCTGGTGGCAGACGCTTCTCCGCACGCAGGGAAAAGGTGGAAACCCAACGCTGTTTCCGAAAGCCCGACATATTCCCCCGTCTGGCAGCCGGGAGCTGCGGGAACGGGCACCTTCCCCTTCTGTCTGGGTGCCTGTGGCAGCTCCGAGGTGCTGCTGGGGCATTTTCAGTGCTGGCGCTCCTGCAGGGCCAGGAAAGTGCTCCGTGCCCCGTGCAGGGAAAAGCAGATATCGCATTAACCCCTGAGAGACCTTTGCAGGAGCTTCCTGGGAGGGGCTGGGAATGGGGATCCATGGGGGAATTGATTCCCAGTTAATGCTGTCAGAAACCCTTCAGCCACCCCAAACCACCTCCCAGGAGCTCACCCCAAACCTTCCACAAACAAACCTGGAGGAGAATCCAAGGTCTCCTCGTGCCCTGAGGTGTCACACCCTGGCAGCGTCGCTCTGTGCTTGCCCTTCTTTGGGCCAGAATTGTTCCCAGGATGATAAAACTGGAGGGAAGTGCTTCCACCTGGGAAACTGAGGCTGTTCCCACATCATCCTTTATTTATTCCATGAGGAATTTCAAAATTTTCAAAATTCTGGGTTTCTGCTCCAGCCAGGGACAGAGGAAAGTTTGGGCAGCAAAAAAAAAAAAAAAAAAAAATCTGAGGTTGAACCAGATCTTAAGCCTGGATTTAAAAAGGATCACATTAAAAGAATTTAAAAAAAAATCCAGAAAAAAATAAAAGAATTCCTGATTCTCCTCCTGTTCTCCCTCTGCTGCATCCCTGTCCTCCCATCCACTCTTCCCTGCTCCAATTATAGATCCCTCCAGGCAGAGACCTGCCAGTGTTGCTGTCAGGGAAGTGCCAAGCCAATCCATGACGCTTTACAAATAATCACAGGGAACACAGGTTTTGTGAAATATTGAAGCTTTTGCTGTTAAAAAAAAAATGAAATCTCTCTGCCACATGAGGCACGATGAAATGTCAGTGTGCCATCCTTCCCAAATTAACATCCTTCCCTCTGCCACTCTCGCCCTGGCACATGGGAGGCCGGGATCCATCTCCCCCTTCCCACGGGGAAGAATTTGGGTTTGAATTCGAGATGCAGGCTTGTACAAAATTGAATGTCTGAGGTGTGTAAGAATGAGGGAGAACCATCTCAGATCTTCTTCAGCTGCCTTTGTTTACTGAGCTTTAACTCTTCCCTCCCCGAAATGACTCGAACGCCCGGAGGATGAGGCACCACGGCAAAGGCTGCAGAATTCTCCCTGTTTGCCCTCGACTCTTCCAGGACCTGAGCACCTCAGGGGCCTTGCAGCCCATTCCAGGGCTCAACCACCCTTTCCATAAAGGAATTTTCCCAATATCCACCCTGAGCCTCCCCTGGCCCAGCCTGAGGCCGTTCCCTCTCCTCCTGTCCCCGTTCCCTGGGAGCAGAGCCCGACCCCCCCAGCTGCCCCCTCCTGCCAGGGAATTCCAGAGAGGGAGAAGTTCCCTCTGGAGCCTCCTTTTCTCCAGGCCCTGGGAGAGCAGGGATTGAGCAGGGAGCAGGTGTGGTGGCTGAGGTGCTCCAGCTTTAAGGTCTCGCTCTGAGAGCGCCCTGAGTTTATTTCCAGGCTGGAAACGGTGCCTGGAATTTGTGTGGCCAGCGCGGATCTGGAGGGTTTGAGGTGACAGCTGGGAGAGCAGCCTGCTGCTCAGATTGCACGGGAGGTTATTCCCCCCTCTCTGTAACCTCTGTCACTTAATTCAGAGCCCAACCTTCTCCTGGGCTGCCATTGAATTATTTGCTTTCACCTCCAATCTGCCCGACGGGGAGTGAACTCCCCTGGAGCTGGCAAACACCAACAGATCCCATCTCCGCAGGGTTAAGGGATGGAATTATGTTTCCCTTAACCTCTTTTGACCAGAAAGTTGGGATTTTTGATCCCCGTTGCTCCTTCCTTGAGTCTGGAATTGTTTTGGGGAGCAGAAGGTTCGGGGCTGTGCCCCCAGAGCAGCTCTGGCTGTGTGAACACAGCGACTTCCTGCGAGTTAAATCTGCTGCTGTTTCTATATTTGAGAAGGAGCTGAAATGCCAGTGGTGATGTAATGTTCATTTACATTTAGGGTCTGTTTCTATTTATTTTTGCTCCTATTAACTGCATCTTGATTCCAACAGTTTGGGTTGTGGGGGTTTTTTACCCACTGAGGCTCTCTTTGCTATGAACAGCTCATTTTTTACTTCAAGCCTGCCAGATTTGCTGCCTTACCGAGTCCATAAATGAAGAGGAATGACAGGTAGAAGGGGAAATGGATGCTTCCTCCCCAAGGGAAGGCTTCTAAATTTGATAGGAGCCATTTCTCTAGGAGCTGCTGCCTCTGATTGCCGCTGGAATGGCTCTGGAAGGAGCTTAGAGGGGATCATTCACCTCGGGTTCATCCTGGGCGTGCAGAGCTGGGGAGATGCTTTGGGGCTGAGAGATTTCCTGTGCCATCCTCCATAAACATGAGGAGAGATGGGTTAAAAATACCTGCAGAGCTCTGATGTGCAGCCTGTGGCTCCCAGCTCCCACGGCTGCTCCGCTCAAGGAGTTCCTCAGCCCCGGAACAGGAGAAAAAGGCAGAAAATCATGGAATTACAGAGTTGCTGAGGCTGGAAAAGGCCTTTAGGATCATCAAGTCCAAACATCAACCACCGCCATGGTCACATTAACCCACGGCCTCAAGTGCCATGTGTTTATCCATATATATTTATCCATTTATGTTTATCCATGTATTTATCCATATATGTTTATCCATATATATTTATCCATGTGTTTATCCATGTGTATTTATCCATATGTATTTATCCACGTATTTATCCAATAAATACATGGATGAAGAGGGATCTGACATCCTAAAGAAGCCCTCTGAAACCCTGCTGGGACTGGTTTGTGTTCGTAATGGAGCCCAGAGCTCTCTGCCAGGGAGAGATGAAGCTGCTCCTTTGCTTCATCATCCTCAGGCCTTTCCCAGCTTCGAGGGAGATTCACTCCCTCTTCAAGCCTCAAAATAATGGATAAATTCCGTTGTCTCCCTCTCTCCACAGCCCCTACGTTGATTAATCAACTTTTCCGAGCTGATTAATGGTTTGACAGAGACAAGGGAGAAGAACTGCCTGGAGAGCAGCTGAATTCCCACAGCAGAATTCCTGACTGAGGGGAACAAGCTTGGGTTCCTCCCCTTCCCGTAAAACCTGGGAAATCTGGGAAAATCACAGCTTCAGAGGAGCTGCTCCCCTCGCCACCAGATTCAAAGAGAGGTGGAGAAAGAGGAAGTTTTGAGATAAGCACGCTGCAGATAAAATTGAAATGAGCCCTTCAACCCCTTTTTTGTGTGGTATTTAGGATGCAAGGGAAGGAAGGGCTGGATAATCCCTGGGATTAGGGAACAGCACTGCTGAGGTCCCAAATTTCGAGGCCAGGCAGTGGCTGGAACAAAATGTGAATATGGACTTTGTCCTTCAAAGCAAAAGCTTTGGAAATTAGGAATAGAACTGAAACTTTCATTAATTCAGGACTCTACAGAGCAGCCTAAAGCCTCGTTCAGTTTTCAGCTCAAAGAAACTTTATTTTTCATGGGGCCATAAAGAGATTTTTTTTTCGGGCTTTTTAAAGCTGTTTCCTCTCCAAAAATCCATTCAATTGTCAATCCACCCTCCCTCAGAAGGTGTCAGTGCAATCTACCTTAAATTAATAAAAAAAGCCCTGGGAAGAAGATCTTATCTCCCAGATGGAGAAGGGGACAGGAGGAATAATAAAAGTGAAAGTGATTCACCAGGACTGGTGACGAAAATCCGTGATGGAATCAAGATTGGGATCTTAATCTGCTTCCTTCTTTCCACCTTGCCCCAGATCTGGGGCAGCTCTTGCTGGGCTGGATCCAGGATCACTGAAAGCAAAGTGCCAAAAGCTTCCAGGAACTTCAAATGCAGCAAAAATCCCCCCAGCTCTGCCTGAAATGGGAATATTTGGTTTAAAATGGGCCTTTTGTTACAGGGCTGGAATTAGGGAGCCCCCTGACAGGGAATGAAAACACATCTGAGGATCAGCAGAGGAAAAAGCAGCTTTTTCCTGCTGCCTGCAGGTCAGAGCTCTTTAAATTGGGGCTGCTAAATGTCCCTGGCCACGGGAGACTGGGGAAGCAGAGGTGAAGGGAAGAATCCTCTTTATTCCCCGATTGATCCCTGATCTTGGGCTGCTCCAAAATGCAGCCCCAATAAAAGAAGGAGCAGAGAGAGGGAGTTTGTGCCTGCAGGGAGGGGCTTTGCAAAGGCCTGGGCGGCAGCAGCTTTAATGCTTTAATTAATTTTTTAATTGGTGTTTTAATGTCTTGATGCCCAGCCCCATAAAATGTTTTTAGGGTGAGGGATATGATGAGGACATAAAAAGGAGGACGGTGGACCCATGGTCTCCATCCCAGCAGAGAAGCCTGAGTTATTCCTTAATAATCCCAGCACTGACCAAGCCAAGGATTTTCCAATATTCCAAATATATGGATGGAAAGTGTCTGTTTTCCCTGCTGCTCATCCTGTCCCAGCCCTGCCCTGGGCAGGGACATTTCCACTATCCCAGGCTGCTCCAAGCCCCCAGAGTTTTAGGAGAATGCAGAAGTTTGGTGAATCCATCTGGGAGCAGGGTGAGGGAGCAGCAGAATCAGCTTCCAGGGCCTAAAGGGGCTCCAGGAGAGCTGCAGAGGGACTGGGGACAAGGGCTGGAGGGACAGGACCCAGGGAATGGCTTCCCACTGCCAGAGGGCAGGGATGGGTGGGATATTGGGAACTGGGAATTGTTCCCTGGGAGGGTGGGCAGGCCCTGGCACAGGGTGCCCAGAGCAGCTGTGGCTGCCCCTGGATCCCTGGCAGTGCCCAAGGCCAGGCTGGACAGGGCTGGGAGCAGCCTGGGACAGTGGGAGGTGTCCCTGGAAGGTTCTGGAAAGGACACAGATGGTTTCTTTTGTCCTGGGCTCGAGGCAGTTTGTGATCCAGCAAGGAAGGGTTGGACCCATCCCACAGAGCTCAGAATTAACAAGAGAATTCTGTAAGTGGGAATTCTCTGGCCAAGGCCAGCAGCTGGGTGCTGCTGTAAAACACGGGGATTTCAGTGCAACCACTCCTGCTTTACACTCAGGCACCGGAATTGGGCCCGAATTCCGGCAGGAGCTGCTGGATCCCTTGTGTTGAGTGGAACGGAGCTGTCAGGCTCTGCTCAGGGGGTGCTGCAATCAGCCCCATGGAACGTCCCCTGCACTCCGTGACTAATTCCTCCAGCAAGACTTCTGGATCTCATTCCAGAGCAATTTACTGGCTAAGAAAGAGCTGAATTGCTTGGCAGGATAATGGGGAGAAGCAAGAACCTGTCAGGAGGGTGAAGCCTGGCAGGTTTCTTTGACCAGAGGAGTCCCAGACATCCTGCAGTGAACCAAAATTCCCTCAAGAACCATAAATAAGGAGCTGAACCCCTCACTCCAGGCTCATCTGCTCCAGACCTGGTGCTGGTGTGTGTTTGAAAGCCAAGCTCCATCTCCTCAGCATCAGAATAATTTCAGAGCCCCCAGCCAGGAGCTGGTGAAGAACACAGAAATAACATTGTTATTGGAGTTCTGCTAATTCCATCTTGTGTCATTACCCTGTTAAATCCAGGGAAAAAGGGATTGTTAAAGGGTGGGAGTTGTTCTTCAGGGGGAGAGTGTTTGTGTGGGTTTGTTGTTGCTGGGGTTTTAAACGTTATGGATGATGTTGGTAAACTCCTAATAAGTGGGAAGGTGGTTTTACTTCTTCCCCTGCAGCTTTTGCAATTATTAAAATCCAGAGGTTACGATGTAATTTGTTTAAATCTCTTCTGAGGAATGCGGAGGGAACGGTTCCGAGTGACTCAGACCTGCTGGGCTTGGGGGAGCTTTTCAGAAAGGTTTGGGAGTGCCTGAGTGACTCCAGGAAGGCACTGCTTAAATAATGAGCTGCTAATTGCAAAGTTAGGGATCAGGACCAGGAATTTTGGCCATTTGCTGGAAACTGCCTCTCATTCATTCATTCATTCATTCATTCATTCATTCATTCATTCATTCATTCCTAGCTCCCATGGGAGGTGGTTTATCCATAGGGTGAGGCTGGAGCAGCCGCCTGGCACAAGGAACCCCTGGCTATTTGTTGCTCTGATTTGAGGCTCCCAGTTTGCCAGGAGTGTGCCAGACACTGGAATACACAACAGGGCTCTTCAGCTTTAAACCCTTCCTTTTTTCCCCCCCCCGACACTTCCCTACAACCAGTGGAACACTGATGACATTTAGCCCATGGAAGGCTTTTGGCTTCAGCCTCTGGAGGGCTGCAGGAGCTCCATGAAGAATTCCCGGCCATCCCTTCCCCTCCAAGCTCATTTTTCCGCTGTGAAAGAACTTTATGGATGATCCCACCTGGAATCCCACCCGGAGCCCACAGCACTCGTGGATGTGGCACCTGTAAGCGGCGTCTCCCAGCACCTTTTGCTCCCCAAGAATTCCAAGGTTCAAGCCCTAAATAATGCATCTTACAACCCTAAAATGATGGAAATAGACGGTTGCAGGAAGGTTCTTGCGTGGGGACATCCCAGCACAGGATCCCTGCAGCTCCTGCAGCCTCTGGGAGCTGCTCCAGACATTTTTCCAGGTGTTTTTTTGCATCGCAGGGGGATTTTGCTGCGCTGCCCCGGACGTTCTGTGTATTTGGTAACTGCAATTAATATTGCAGTGAAAATGCACCTGCTCTTCCCAGCCTTCCAACCTCCTTGTATTCCTTGTTTTCCCATCCTGAGCTGTCCACAAAAGCTGCATCTTAAATTGAACTCCAGTTCTTTAATAACCTGGACTTAGTGAGAGAAACAAGCTGCCCAAGGAAGCAATTAACTTAAATTTACCTGAATCCAAAACCTTCCCCAATGACACAAATGAATTCCAGGTGGTTCATGCCTGGGAAGGGGTTTCAGCACGTGTGGATCAAGTTTATCTCCAGCCTGGATATTCCTGAATTCCCTGTCCAAGAATCAAAGCTTAAACACGGAATTTGCTGCTTCCAAAAACTTTTGAGTTGTGCATTAAATGGCAATTGGTGTGCTAGGATATCTCCTTAGGGAAAAGGAAAAATAAATAGAAAAAGGAAAAAGAGGAGAGAGAAAGAGAAAGGGGAAGAGAAGGAAAAAAGAAAGAAAGAGATGGAAAAGAGAAAGGGAAAGAGATGGAAAAAGAGAAAGGGAAAGAGATGGGAAAGAGAAAGGGAAAGAGATGGGAAAGAGAAAGGGAAAGAGATGGAAAAGAGAAAGGGAAAGAGATGGGAAAGAGAAAGGGAAAGAGATGGGAAAGAGAAAGGGAAAGAGATGGGAAAGAGAAAGGGAAAGTGAGGAAAAAAGAAAGGGAAAGAGATGGGAAAGAGAAAGGGAAAGAGATAGAAAAGAGAAAGGGAAAGAGGAAAGAGAAAGGGAAAGAGATAGAAAAGAGAAAGGGAAAGAGATGGAAAAGAGAAAGGGAAAGAGATAGAAAAGACAAAGGGAAAGTGAAGGGAAAATTAGACCTAAAAATAAAATTTAACCCAAAAAATTTTGCCTTCGTGCCTCATTTCAGCACTCCCAGCGTGCTGGACCTGCTGGAAAAGCTGCAGCCCACGGACAGGGTCACTTGGGCAGGGTTGGAAAGTGGCTGATGGCCAGCCCACCTTTTTTTGGGAACGGTGGGAACGGTGGGAATGGTGGGAATGGTGCCATGTCCAGTTGGGACCAGCCTGGTGTCCCCCAGGGACCAGCGCTGAGCCCAACCCTGTGAAATTTCTTTATTGATGATCTGGATTAGGGGATCAAGGGCACAGCTGGCACCGAGTCAAGCGGGATGTGGATCTGCTGGAGGGCAGGGAGGCTCTGCAGAGGGATCGGGACAGGCTGGATCCATGGGGGTGAGACCAGAACTGCGAGGGTCAACAAGGCCAAGTGCCCGGTCCTGCCCTTGGGTCACCATGGAACACTCCAGGCTGGGGGAAGAGGGGCTGGAAAACTGGGAAAGGCCCTGGGGACACCAGCTGGACACGAGCTGGGGGTGCCCAGGTGGGCAAAGCCAAGGGCACCGGGGCTGTGCCAGCGCTGGGGTGACAGCAGGGCCAGGGCAGTGCCCGTCCCTGTGCTGGGGACAGCTCTGGGACACTCACGGAAGGACGTTGAGGGGCTGGAGCGTGTCCAGGGAAGGGAACGGAGCTGGGGAAGGACTGGAGAATTCCTGAGGGAGCTGGGGAAGGGGCCGGAGAATTCCTGAGGGAGCTGGGGAAGGGGCTGGAGAATTCCTGAGGGAGCTGGG
>VXBT01008210.1:649-14740 GCA_013400235.1 Oriolus oriolus | reverse complement strand
CGGGGAACGGGCTGCGGGACATCCCGGGGGCATCGCGGGGAACGGGCTGCGGGACATCCCGGGGGATGGGGATGCGGGGAATCCCGGGGGAATGGAAGGACATCCCGGGATAAGGGGCTACGGGGAATCCAGAGGAAAGGGGGCTGCGGAGCATCCCGGGGGAAAGGCTGCGGGGAATCCCGGGGGAATGGAAGGACATCCCGGGATAAGGGGCTACGGGGAATCCAGAGGAAAGGGGGCTGCGGAGCATCCCGGGGGAAAGGCTGCGGGGAATCCCGGGGGAATGGAAGGACATCCCGGGGAAGGGGCTGCGGGGGCACTCCCGGCCCGGCCGCAGCGGTCCCGGCCGGGCCGGGTGGTTTCGGGAACGCCGGAGGTTTCCCGGCGGCAGCGGGAGTTCCCCATGGCCCGGAGCAGGGGGAGGGGAGCTGGGGCTGTGTCAGCGCTTCCCCAGCGCCGGGGGTGCGGTTGGGATTGGGACTGGGAGCAAAGCAGCGATCCAAGGTGGGCTTCTCTCGGCAGGTGTGTGATGCCAAGCACAGCCATGAAGAAAAAGGTAAGGACGGGAAGGAGGATCCTGTGTTTTCCTTCCCCATCCCCATCCATGAACTCCGTTTGTTGTATCCATCCCTCGGCCTGGGGCTCCGATGCCTCTTGGAGGCAGCGCTGCATCCTCTGCTGAGAGTGCCAGGCGTTAAAGCCGGGTTTAATCCTGGCCTGGGCGTGGGCTGGGTTCGTGCAGAGCCTTCCCCGGCAGTTGCTGTTCCGCGGGCGCTGCTGGGGCTGTTGCAAAACCCTCTGCAAAACCCTGTGCAAATCCCCTGCTCAGGGAGGAGGATCCGCTCCAACCCCTTCCCTGTCCCCGCGCCACCCTCCCGAGCTGTCCCAGGAGCCCCGAGTTTGCTCCGGGATCCCGGGAGGATGAAATTTAGCACAGCAGCAGCTCTGGGAATCGCAGGGGTGGGTGTATCCCAGCAGGAGCGCATCCAGAGCTCTTAAAGGAATATCTGGCTGCTTTTCCGTGGCAAGGTGGGGTTGGGTTCCCTGCCTGGCACTCCGTGCTGCTGTCTGACCCCTGTGCGAGGCCTCTGCAGCCCAAACTTTGGGAATTGGGGCTGCTTTGGGCCGTGCCTCGGAGTGGGATCGAGTTTCTGCCTGGGATTTTGTGCTGGTGCTGTGAAATAAGAGCTTGGCTGTTCTCTGGGATCAGCTCAGGGGACAGGACAGGACAGGGCAGCTTCTGGGGCGGCCTCCCCAGCCTGCCTGGATGTGGGACAGCCAGGAACAGGATTTTGTTGCCAAATCCTGGAGCCTGTGGGCAGCTTCCCTCTGGCCAGGGCGCTCCCAGCCCGGAGCTGCTGCAGGAATGACCTGAGCAAGCAGGATCGGGGAATTCTGCCTTGGTTTTGTCCCGAGGCCGTGGCAGCTCCTGCCCTGCTGGCACAGGGTGAGGGTGGGAGGCTGGGCAGGCGCTCACTGGCCTGTTCTCCTGAAATCCCTCCTGGATGGGAGACTCACAGGGTTGCTGCTGCCAAAAGCTGGATTTGGCTTTGGAGCTGGAACTTAACAGCTGGGTTTTGTGAGCAAGGCTGTGTTGGCTGCCACTGACGGGTTTGTTTTGTTTAATTTTTATTTTTAGATCACAATGTAAAGCCTTGCCTGGTGTGACTGTCTCTGGTGTGACTGTCTCCCCTCATCCCCAGCATTCCCTGCTTTTTGGCTGCCTCTCCTTTCCCCTGAGGTCTTCAGGGATGGGACATCATGGAGCCAAGTGTCTCCTCTGGAGAGGAGTCGCTGGAGCCATGAAGAGTCTGCCCTGCTCTGGGGACTCTGACCTGGGCTGTCTTATCTGCTTTTCCCTTTCTTTATGGTGCTCTGGCTCCTGAAACTGGGAATGTCCCTGTATTTGGAGAAAAGAAAACCAAGGGGAAGAGCAGGATTAGATCTTTAAGGTCCCTCCCAACCCAAACCACCCCGTGGTTAGGAGAAAGTGTTTGAGGTGGAAAACCAGGGGGCGAGGGGTTGTTTCTGGTCTGGAAGGGTTGAGACAAAGCTGTCCTCATCTTTAAAGTCCTTTGGTGCCAGCAGAGCCATCAGGTGGGAGGGGCTGGGAATGGGGAGGCGGCTCCTGCTTTTCCCAAGTCCTGGGTCCGTATTTGTTGGGAAAAGTGTTCAATCTGACCACGGCCCAGTGACCATGGGCAGCAGGGACGTGGGATGGCCATGGACACCAGGGATTGGGATGGCCATGGGCAGCAGGGAGGTGGGATGGCCATGGACACCAGGGATTGGGATGGCCATGGACACCAGGGAGGTGGGATGGCCATGGACACCAGGGAGGTGTAATGTCTGTCTCTGGCTTCCCACATGCTCCTCTTTGCCTCTCTCCTGGTGCATTCCCAGCTGGAATGTGCCTGTCCTGTGTTCAGTGGCTTTGGCAGCCAGATGTCAGCTCGAGGGAGCCGGGAAGGACTCGGTGCTCTGCAGGAGCTCATTTTTCCTTCTTTCCCTCTCTCCAGGTGCTGCTGATGGGTAAAAGTGGGTCTGGGAAGACCAGCATGAGATCCATTATCTTTGCCAACTACATCGCCCGGGACACGCGGCGCCTGGGGGCCACGAGTAAGGAATTCCCGGCCCAATTCCCGGATCCCAGGGCTCCAAGGGCCTCATTAGAGGGGCGGGGCCGTTCCCTGCAGCGATCCCCGGGTCGGGTGTGGCCCTGCAGGTCCTCCCAGCTGCCACACCTCCCTGCGAGCTTCGCTCCCGGGATCAGCCGGGGACAGGCAGGAAGTGGAGGGAAGGGAAAGGCAGCACTGGGATTGGCTTTGCTGCTTTATTATTCAACTTTTACCCTGAACTCCTCTTTTTTTTTGGGATCAGGAAGCGGCCTTTGATGCAGAACCTGTCAGAGCCTGCCCTGTGCTGGTGGGACATTCCTGCTGTGTCCAGGGATCTCCAGCACGGGGGTCCTGCAGTGCCCCCGTGCTTCTGGCAGGGTGATTCACTTGAGTGCCTTTCCTTTTTCCCTTTCCAAAGCAATTGTTGGGAAAGAGCAAGAAGAGATTCCTCTGGAAGATGGGGAGGAATTGTTGGGATCCTGTGCTTCTCGCTGGGAAGGGCCTGTGAGGATTTAGTGCCAGGGATTGGTGTAATTTTCCTCTTTGCCATGAATTTGGCCTCTTCCTGAAGTTTACATTCCCTGTGTTCCTGGTTTATTTTGCTCAGGAGGGCTTAAAGCCCTGCAGAGTCATTCCTACAATATCCCAGGGATCAGGGAATGTGTGCTTGAAGGGGAACACTCGCTGCACTTCCCAGGAGAGCAGTGGGCTCTGAATTCCTCTGGGAAATGGAGTTTTGGTGGCATTTACAAACTGGGGCTGCTTTGTGAGGAATGCCCCATCCCTGCAGGTGTCCAAGGCCAGGCTGGATGGGGCTTGGAGCACCCTGGAATAGTGGAAGGTGTCCCTGCCCATGGCTGGGGCTGGAATAACAATCTTAATCCCTTCCAGCGCGACCCATTCCATGATTTTGTGCTGATTTCCATGATTTTTGGCTGCCCGAGCTCTGCCCCGGGTGCGGGGTGCAGTCAGTGAGCTCCTGCTGTCTCTTTGCAGTTGATGTGGAGCATTCCCACGTCAGATTCCTGGGAAACCTGGTGTTGAACCTGTGGGACTGCGGAGGGTAGGTACTGATTATCCCAGTCCTTTTCCAACCCCTGGGGCAGGCTGTGGGGAATCAGGGGTGGAACAGAGTGGATTCTCCTCCCCCTGGGATGAGGTGTGCCAAGGGAATGCCCCTCCTCCTGCTGTCCTGAGGTGCTGGAATTGCTCCCTTCCAGCTCCATCCAGGTAGGATTTGTGCAGAGAGGCCACGCTGGAGGTCGATCCCGTGGCTCCTGGGAACAGCTTTTTTCAAGGAATGCTGTCCCCTCCTCAGCTCCATGGCCTCTGGACCATCTCAGCCACTTTCAGCCAGTTAAAGGAGGTTTAAATGCTGGGATTTAAAGCTGAGCTGATGCTTTGGGTCACATTTCTCCTGTTGGTGCTGCTGTGGGGTTTCACAAACAGCTCCTAAAGCCAGCCTGGGGCCGGGAGCAGCAGGACATGAGGGAAGCTTCAGCTCCTGCTCTCCAGGAGCATCCATCTTTCCGTGGGAATGCTCAGGGGATGCGGCTCCAGCCTGGCTTCCTGAGTGGGAGCTGCAGCTCCAAATCCCAGCCTTGCCTTCCTGGCAGGAGGAGTTTCCCACAAACCCAGCGTGCCAGGCAAGAGCTGCTCCGAGGATGATCTTTGCTACAAAAATTCTGTGATTTTTGTGCAATGGCGACTCCTTAAAAACCTCCTCCCTTTTTTTTTCCACATATTTAAACATTCCCAGGGCTCTCTTCTCTTGAAGGGAAATCTCGCTGTGCGAATCTCTTTGGGAAACGTTCCTCTGAAAAACTCATTCTGAAATTGTGTCTAAATCAATAGTGGGAAAACCTCCCGGGCTCTAACGGGAATCTCCCTGTTTCCCTGCCCTGCTCCCTCAGCCAGGACACCTTCATGGAGAACTACTTCACCAGCCAGAGGGACAACATCTTCCGCAACGTGGAGGTGCTGATCTACGTGTTCGACGTGGAGAGCCGGGAGCTGGAGAAGGACATGCACTACTACCAGTCCTGCCTGGAGGCCATTCTCCAGAACTCCCCTGATGCCAAGATCTTCTGCCTGGTGCACAAGATGGACTTGGTGCAGGAGGACCAGCGGGATCTGGTGAGGAGCTGGGAGTTGCCATGGAAATGCTCCCGCACGGAGCATCCCCTGTGCCGTGTGGGTCACGCTTCAAAGGCAGCCCCTCAGAGCTGTTCCTCGAAGGATTTCTCAGATGTTCTCGGAGCTTTTCCTGCCTCTTGTTAAAGTGTGTCATCCTGGGAGCCAGTGGAGAGCAGCACTGGTGATTTTTAGGGACAAAAAAAGCGCCTTTCCTGCCTGCTTGCGGAGCTCCCAGCACACCTTGGCTCTGAGAGGGAGCAGGACTGGAGGGAATCCTTCTCCCTCCCTGCTCACGGTTGGGGCGGGGGTGACAGTGACAGTTGTTTTCAGCTCAGCTGCTTCTTTCAGTCCAGCCCAGGCTTTGTGCTAAAACACCCCCAAAATCCAAGGAGTGAAGCTTTCCCAGTTAATCAGGAGGTGGTTTCTGTGGATTGATCCTGCTCTGCCTTCCCAGAAATCCTCTTAAGCCCTTGAACATCCTGGGAATGCTGGCGATCAACCTTTCAGAGCTGTTTTGTGCCTTTTTTATGCTTTTGAAAGGTCACAGGGAGGTGGGGAAATACCGAGTTCCTACAACCACGGCACGGGCAGGAATATTTACACTCAACCCCAACCTCTCTTTGTTTCCCAGATTTTTAAGGAGCGTGAGGAAGACTTGAAGCGCCTTTCCCGGCCCTTGGAATGTGTTTGTTTTAGAACTTCCATCTGGGATGAGACACTCTACAAGGTTGGTGTAGCTTCCTCTCCAGACCTGCCTTCCCACTTGGAACAGGAGCAGGAGGAGGATCTGTGTCAATGATTGGCCACGTTCAGCTTCTTCTGGAGGGTGTAAATTAAACCCAAATTTAATCCTGGGTTTAATTAATTGATTTTAAAAAAGTCAGGAGCGTGTGGTACCTATCAGGAACTTGGCAGACAGGCATCCCAAATATCCCCCTGGCTCTTGGGCACTGCCCCACACCTGGGGCAGCAGCTGGGCAGGGAGGGGAGGCTGAGCTTGGAAAATCCGAGTCTGGATGAGGGCAGATGTTGATCCCAGCACCCCCAGTCCCTGCTGGGCTTGTTCCTGGCCTGCTGGGATGAGGTGGAACTTTGTTTGGAGCAGGGATGAGCTGCCAAGTGTCCATCTGCGCGCTGACCTTGCTGAGGATTAAACATCTCCGGAAACTCGAGCGGGAGAAGGAGACAGAAGCATTCCCAGCTAAAACCAGGGATGATTTAAGCCTGCTCAGCAGCACTGTGGTTTCTCTGCCTGGTGGAGCAGAACCTGAGCCAGGGAAGGGTCTCAGGCCTGGGCTGGGCTCCCTCTGGGATCTGGGCACAGAGTGGGGAGAAGCTTCTCAGCCTTGCCCAATCTGTCACCAGCCAGAAGTGCCAAAAATCCCTCTGGGAGCACGTTTATCAGGAGGGGCTGAGGAGGGAAGAGTTGATGGGGCCTTTCTGCATCTCCACATCCAGGCCTGGTCCAGCATTGTGTATCAGCTGATCCCCAACGTGCAGCAGCTCGAGATGAACCTGAGGAACTTTGCTCAGATCATCGAGGCAGACGAGGTGCTGCTGTTTGAGAGAGCCACGTTCCTGGTGAGTTCCTGGGATGGATTCCCTGGATGGAGCCTCCTTTTCCCTCCCCTGTGCTCTGGAGCCAGGCTGGGAGAGCTGGGGGTGCTCACCTGGAGAGGAGAAGGCTCCAGGGAGGGCTCAGAGCCCCTTCCAGGGCCCAAAGGGGCTCCAGGAGAGCTGGAGAGGGACTGGGGACAAGGGATGGAGGGACAGGACACAGGGAATGGCTTCCCACTGCCAGAGGGCAGGGATGGGTGGGATATTGGGAAGGAATTGTTCCCTGGGAGGGTGGGCAGGCCCTGGCACAGGGTGCCCAGAGCAGCTGTGGCTGCCCCTGGATCCCTGGCAGTGCCCAAGGCCAGGCTGGACACTGGGGCTGGGAGCAGCCTGGGACAGTGGGAGGGGTCGGGGCTGGACCTGGGTGAGCTTTGAGGTCCCTCCAACCCAACCCATTGTGGGATTCCATGGAAGCTGGGAGGTGCAGAATGCCCTGATCCAGCTCTTGGGATACTGAGATCAGCCACTGGGACCCTGTGGCTCACAGGACCATCCCAAAATCCCCCCCTGCAGCAGCTGAGCTGAGGTTTGGTTGGGGTTTCCTCCTCCAGGCTCTGGGAGTGTTTCATGTCCCCGTTGTGGTGGGACTGCTCCGAGAATCCCTCTCTGCACAGGGCAGGAACCTTTTGTAGCTTCAAAACCAAACCTTTTCACTTCCTCCTGCTGGGGCATTTGAGCTGCACCTGATTTCTTTTGGTTTTTGATGTTCTGCAAACCCAGAGCGGGGATAGAGGATCAGCCATGGGATTGTGATGCTTTTCCAGGTTCTTGTGCTCCCAATCCCTCTGTGCCAGCTGGGAGGTGCTGGATGAAACCACCCCTGGTGCTTGTCCATATTCCTGATTTCCAGGTTGAGCTGTTCACACTTTGCACCAAACTCCTGCTGAGCTGAAGGAAATATTTGAATTTTTTTTCAGTGTTCTCCTTGCTGGTGATTTGGAAATGATGGAGGGAATTTGGGAAAGGAGCCACGACTTTCCTTCCTCCTTCAGCTATCAGAAACAAACACTTGCCATGCCTGGCAAGTTCTGCTTTTTGACCTTTTGGAGATAATGAACAGTTCCACCTTGGGGTGTGTGACAGAGTGATTGTTACAAGGACATTTTTAACTGAAAAAAAATGATCTCTGCTAGAAAAATTCTGTGCTTAATTTAGGTGCAATGGTGACTCCTTAAAGAACTCCTCCCTTTTTTTCATATATTTAAACATTCCCAGGGCTCTCTTCTCTTGAAAGGAAATCTTGCTGTGTGAATCTCTTTGGGAAATCCTACTCTGAAAACTTTATTCTGAAATTGTGTTGAAATTGTAGTGAAAAAACCTCATCTGGGAAGTTCAGGAAGGAAATTGAACACTGGGAATTGCAAGCCTTGAATGTGGCTAAAGCTGTGCTTGTGGGAATAATTGGGCAAGTTTAAAAGTGATGGGTTTAAGGTGGAAAAAACCCCTAAAAAACCTCTTAAATGTGACTCTCTGGGTAGAGCAGGGTTTCCCATCCCTGTGCCGGGGCTCCTGACACATCCGGTGAGAGCTGAGTTTGGGATTCTGAAGGGCTTAAAGCAGCTGGCCTGAGGTTTTTAAGAGATTCCTGTGAGGTTTGCAGTGGGGATGGAGCTGTTGGTGCAGGAAACGCAGCTCTCACTGCACGTGGCTGAGGAGGGAAGGGCTGGGGGCCACCAGCTCGCTGGAAATGTTTCTGGAGATGTTTGCAAGGGTTCCTAAAGCCCTTCAGATCTCCTGGGTGTTGGCATCCAGGCACTCAGGGCTGCTGCGGGCCGCTGGATCTCTAGGGAGGGAGAGGAGGGAAGTGCTCTGAGCTCCCTCTGCTCTGACTGGAGTCGTGGAGAGGGAATTCCCAAGGATCCAGCTGCCTTTGAGCTGCTTTTCTTAGGGAGGAACAGCTTGGTTTGGCTTTGGGATCACTGCTTGTGCAGGATGGGGAATGTGCCAGCAAGCACCATAGGAGGGAAGAGCTATCCCAGCACTTGGGATAGTGATGGATTCCTGAGGTGATGGACACCTTTTTTTCCTCTGTTTCCACCTATTTTTGGATCAAGATTTAAATGGCTGCTGAGGTGGAGCCCTCAGGGGGACAGTGGTGTCACCTGGCAGCTCTTTGTGTGCTGATCCTGTCACTGAGTCTCCTTTCTCCACGAGAGCCCCACAAGAATTGCTGTAAACACTTCCTGAGATCCAATCAGCCGGAGGGAATCCCTGCCCTGGTCCCCAGCCATTCCCAGAATTGCTGCTGGGAAGGCTGTGCTGGGATTCCTGACTGGCTGTGCCCCTTCTGCAGGTGATTTCCCACTATCAGTGCAAGGAGCAGCGGGACGTGCACAGGTTTGAGAAGATCAGCAACATCATCAAACAGTTCAAGCTGAGCTGCAGGTGAGCTGCTCTCATCACCACTGGGGACATCAGGGCTGTTCCAGCTTCTTCCAGAGGGCTCTCCAGAGAATCCCAGGTTGACTCCTCAGCAGCTGGAATGCCAGGGTGGAATTGCTGGAACACAAATCGTTAAATGTTAATTTAACTCCTCCTTTCCTGAGGGTGGGAGAGCTTTGGCGCTGTTTTATTCCAGGGCTGAACTGATCCATAGTGTTTCTCTTGGAAACTGGGAATGTCAGCTGGAGAGCTCTGCTCCAGCCCTGTCCCTCAGGGCTGGCAGGGGAGGACGGGGTTTGCAGGCATTGTTATCCCTATTTCCAGTGGAAAAGTGGGAAGCTTGGCTTGGCACAGCCCACAGACTCCACATTCAGGTTAATCCTGGGGGGTGTGTGGAGCTGGAGGGGATGGAGAAGTTTCTGGGTGGTTCACAGATGTCTCCAGATATTCCCATTTTATTTCTGCTGCTCATCCAGAGTGTCCAGCTGGGAATGGCTGAGCCCCGGTATCCATGGGGAGCAGGCTGGGTCAGTGGGGTTGTGTCTGGAATTTCCTCCATTCAGTGCACAATCAGCTGATATTGTTCTCATTTGGCCCAAAACTGAGAGATTTTGTCTTTAAAACCAAGCCCAGCCAAAGCCGTGCTGTAACCACACCTTGCCAAGCAGGAATTCCAGCTCCTCCTTGTTCCCAGCAGCTCAGGTCAGGGATTTTGGCCATGTGGGCACAAAAGCTTTTCATTCACTCTTTTTTACCCCCTTGATTTCCTTGTTTTCCAGTAAGCTGGCAGCTTCTTTCCAGAGCATGGAGGTCAGGAACTCCAACTTTGCTGCTTTCATTGACATCTTCACATCCAACACATACGTGATGGTGGTCATGTCAGACCCCTCCATACGTAAGTCAGAGCCGAGAGAAACCTGTTTGGAACAAAAAAAACAACCCCAAATCTCAAAAAAGATGAAATTAGTCCAGTTTAAACCGTGTTTCCCTTGGAAAATGAGTTTTTAGTTACAGAACTGATTGTAATTAAGAGAGAGGGGTTGAGTGTGAGCCCGGTGGGGAGGTCATGTGAGGGTGGTCGTGTCAGAGGCCTCCATATGTCAGAGCCAAGAGAAACCAGTTTGGGATGAAAAACCCCCCAGAAAAACCTCCAAAAAGGTGAAATTAGTCCAGTTTAAACTGTTGGAAAATGAGTTTTTAATTACAGAACTGATTGTAATTAAGAGAGAGGGACTGAGTGTGAGCAGGGTGAGGAGGTCATGTGATGGTGGTCATGTCAGAGCCAAGAGAAACCAGTTTGAGACAAAAAAACCCCAGAAGAATCTCCCAAAGGGTGAAATTAGTCCAGTTTAAACCATGTTTTTCTTGGAAAATGAGCTTTTAATTACAGAATTGATTGTAATGAAGAGAGAGGGACTGAGGTGAGCGGGACCCTGCGGAGGTGGTGGCACAGCCGAGCTGCTGCTGCTGTCCCAGGGAACCACCAGACCAGACCTGGCTGAGCAGGTCGTGCCTAAAACCTATTTTGGGCAGCTGGGAGCTGGCAGCCCCGGTGATTTTTGGGGAGGAAGCAGGGCTGGCTCATGCCTGGGTGTTGCTCTGGCTGCCTGGGCTGTCTCTGGTGGACAGGCTCTAATTTTAGCAGCTTCTGTTTATCCCAAGGAGGAGCTGCAGCGGTGCCAGCCCGCAGCCCCTGGGAGCAGTTCCCTGTTTACACAGCTCTTGGAATTCCTGCTGGGAGCTGAGGGGCTCCAGGGACACTGCCCAGGACTCCTTGGGCCTGCTGCTGTGGTTGCCCTGCCCTCCTCAGTTAGGGAGTTTGGGACAGGGTGGGATCCCTGGGAGTGAGGCACAGCTGGGCATTGCTGGGCTGGGGAGCGGCTGTGGGATGAGCAGCTCTGCCTGGGAGAGGCTTTTTTTTCCTGGGATCAGCCAACAGCCCCAACCATCCCACATTTAATCTTGCCCAGACCTTCCCACATTAAATTTTGCTCAGACCATCCCACATTAAACTTTGCCCAGATCTTCCCACATTACATTTTGCCCAGACAATCCCAGATCAAATTTTGCCCAGACCATCCCCATTAAATTTTGCCCAGGCCTTCCTATGCTTAATTTTTACCCATCCCACATTAAATCTTGCCCTCACCACCCCACATCAAATTTTGCTCAGACCATTCCATGCTGAATTTTACCCAGACCTTCCCACATTAAATTTTGCCCAGACTACCCCAGACCAAATTTTGCCGAGGTCTTCCCTCATTAAATTTTACCCAGACCATTCCACATTAAACCTTGCCCAGACCTTCCCCCATAAATTTTGCCCAGACCACCCCACCTTAAACCTTGCCTAGCCCATCCTACATTAAACTTTGCCCAGCCCATCCCACTCTGGATTTTGCCTGCCTTGGGAGCAGCAGGATGCACCCAGACCTGGCAGACAGAGCTGTTGAGGCCAGGCAGCCCTGAGGACTTGGTGGCTCTCACCCTTTTTATCTCCCCTATCCCTTTTCCGTCTCAGCGTCCGCGGCCACGCTGATCAACATCCGGAACGCCAGGAAACACTTTGAGAAGCTGGAGAGGGTGGATGGACCAAAGCACAGCCTGCTCATGCGCTGATCCCAGGCACTGGAGCTTTGCGGGGAGAAAAAACGGATCAGGACTACTTCTTTTTAGGAGAATCTAACACTGTCCATGTCTTTGTTGGGCTTTGAAATGAGTGTGCTGCTTGTTTTTTCTCCTTATCACGTTGGACACTAGAGCTGGAGGCTGGCTGGATCCACTTCCCGGAATTCCCTGGCACTGGAAGGGTCGGGAAGGAGGCAGGACAGGTGATGTGTGCCCCGCAGGGGTGTGGCAGAGCCCTCGTGGATGCGTGGCTGCCGGGTGATGGGATATTTACTGTTTCTTTGGATGGTTGCTAGAATAAGTTTATAAATTTCTCCTCGTCTTCGGTCATGGAAATAAATTTTTGCTACCAGGGATTTCAGATCCGAGAGCTTTGCAAAGTGGGTTTGCTTTCTCCCAGATCCCGGGGCAGCTTTGGGAAGCAGAGCTGCAGGAGCTGCGTGGCTCCCTTCGTGGTTTTGGGGGGATTTGGCTGAAAGCCATTCCAGAGTTTCACTGGGAATCGCTTGGCAGCATCTCCCTCCCTTCTTTCTCTCTTGCTGCATCAAATTACTGTGTAAGAAAGGGTGTGGTGCCTCCGTGCCTGGCTCTTCCCTGTATCCCTGCCCACACACCCACTGGGAGGGGAGAAATCCACCGGGGTGAGTCCCACGAGGAGCTGAAAGGGCTGGAGAACCAGGGGGCTCCGCACAAAAGCTCCCAGCCCTGCTCCATCCTCCTGGAATTCAGCACCCGCGTCTCGCACCGCCCACCTGGCAGCTGCCGCGCCTCGGGCCGGGGGAGTTCCGCTGGGAATCGTCCCTGCGGGAGAGGAGCTGTTCCCAACAGGAGCCTCTGGAGAGCTGTGAACGGGCTGGGCACGTGGCGGAGTTTGTGTTCGCTGGGATGCAGGTGTGGAATACCTGGAGTGGGAATCGTGGAACCAGCCCCGACACAACCCCGGGTCCCCCATGGAGCTGCCCCGTGGTCGGGATCAGGACCGGCCCTGCTGGGAATGTCACAGCTTCCCACACTCCAACCCTGCCCTCGGAGCAAGAGTGGCCGCTGATCCGGGTGTTGAAGCCTCTGGAATATCCCCTCCCACAGGGAAGGGCTTCAGGAGAGCAGGAGAGGGCTCGAGGCCGCAGTTCCAGGAGACTGAGGCACCTTGTGCTGGGAGCCGCGGGAAGGGAGGAAGGACAGCGGGAACGCTGCCTCATTGCCATGGTGACGAGGAGGTGCCAGCGGGTTTCCCTAGGGATTGAACTGCAGCATGTGGAAGGGGGATGATGTCGAAGGGGAACGTGGGGTGGGGGCAGGTGGCAAAGGGCTGTGAGGGACGAGCGGAGCTGCCGGGAGCCAAATCCTGTCCTGGCCGGAGCCTCCTGGGGCAGTGACCCAGGGGGGGCTGGGGTAAAGTTCTGCTGTTCTCCTGCCTCAAACCCCTTTTCCCGAAGTGTGTGGATGTGGGGGCTCTTTGGGAATCAGCCGTGTCCTTTTGCTGTGGCGATGTGCTGGCGGTGCCACTCCGTGCTCACTGAGTGACAGCCTGTGACAAACACGGGGCGCTGTGTCAGGGCACCTGCCCTGCCTGCTCCCATGGCACCGTGCCGTGTCCTTTGTCCCTTCCCAAAGCACATCCCACGCATTTTTGGGAGCCTGGGGTTGGTGGCTGCACTGGCCCCTTCCATTCCGAGCAGGGAGGTTTGGGAGATCAGGCTGCACACCCTCATCCCACCTTCTGGAAGACTCTTCCCACTTTTTCTGGCAGCTCTTGCCAGCAGGGAAAAAAGAATTGATGCCTGCTCCAGATGTTGCTCACACAAACATCATCCCAAACCTGGATGAGGTGGCCGTGATCCGGCCTTTTCCTTCAGCACTTGACCTTGGAGTGAGGAGAAACTCGATGCCGTGTGTCACTGAGATCCTGACTCAATCCCCCTTTGGCCCTGTTCCTTCCCACCCGGAGCTGCCCTGGGGCCCGGGATGAGTTCCCTGGGGCAGGCTCTGCTCCCTGGGGTTGTCTTGGAGCTAATTCCAGGTTTTTTGACCATTTCTTTCTTGTGTTGGAGCATGGATGGCTCCGGTGGGGTCAGCTCCAGGCTGTTTCCCCCAGGATGAGCTGTGTAGGGTCAGCCTGACTCCTGAGGGCCTCCCTGGGGATGCTCCCCCTTGTTTTTCCTCCTTAGTGGCAGAGAATTGTCCCCAGGAGCTGCTGGGGGGGAGGAAGGACACGGGGCTGTGGCGGCCACACGCTGCTCTCCACCTGGAACCAGCTCCTCCAGCACATCCAGGGGGTCATGGGTTCTCCAGAGTTACCCTGAATTGTCACTGCTGAATTGTGGGCACCTCGTGAGGAGCATCCGCACCATTCCCTGCCCAGGGTCCCACCCCTCCTGCCCAAATCCATCCTGGGGCATGTGCAGCTGCCAGGGACAGCGGAGAGGGGACCTTGGGGGACCCCCTGCCCCTGCACCCCCTTTCCTTCTGTGTTTTTTGGGAGCTCCGCTGCTCTCCAAGCTGCTGCTGTGACATTGGGGTAGGGGTCGGTGACATTGGGGTGGGGGTCCCTCTGGGTGCGGGGCCCACTCATCCCCCAAAAGCTCCCCAGGGGAGGTTGGTCCCTACCTGAGCTTATCCTGGTGCCTCCCCGGGTGTTCCCTGAGGGGGGGAAGGGGTTTTTGCCCAAAAATGGTCAGTTGGGTCCTGGTTGAGCTGTGGTGGCTTGGCA